>NNCF01126853.1:268892-331840 GCA_002313205.1 Laupala kohalensis | reverse complement strand
CACTGTTGTGAAATGACATAGACACTGTTTTGTCAGTGTTTACAATGAGACGATCTGCATGGAACCAAGTCGAAAGGTTAGACAAAACGTTTTGAGCATATGCGTGTTTACATAGTAAATTAGTGTCATCAGCAAAAAGAACCATTTTGCAATCTGATGTGGATGATGACATGTCGTTCACATACAATAAAAAGAGTATAGGGCCGAGAATTGATCCTTGGGGTACTCCGCAAGTAAGTGGCTTTGTTTCTGAAAGACAACGCTGAAGTATTTTATTTTTAGTATAGGATATTTCTATTTGTTGATATCTATCTTTTAAATAAGAAGTAAGCCATTGATGTGGAAGTCCATGAATGCCTAAAGAATTCAATTTGGAAAGGAGAATTCCGTGACCGTATTCCTGTCACATAAAAACCACCGCAAGAGTAAAAACTAATAAAACATGATACATTGTTATTTTTATAAAAAAATTTAAATGAGAGTTAATTCACCAAGCGGTTAGTAATTAAGTTAACTGGGATAGATAAATAAATAGGGCAATGTTATTCCAACCTGAAAACGTAATCCAATTATCGCAACGTAATATCCTGAAGCTTCAATCAACTCTACTGCCGTCAAACTATGACTCACACAATCACTTGTGCACAGAAAGCGCAAGGTTTCGTTCTGACAATGTGAAATGACGAGTGAAAATACTACACCCGGACGCTGAACGCTCACAAACTGTGCGGGCGACAGGTGCCACTTTTCAAGGACTGATTACAGAGAGCATTAATCAAATATAATTACTCGCGAGCGTCTCCTCACTAGAGGACCTGTCTGCTTGTTACGACTCACATGGAGGTGCAAAGAGTGGCAATGGTGGTGGTGGGTTGTTGAGGAGATTACAGGTGACATAACGAATCGTTGAGAGAGAAAAGCACTGCTCTGGATTGAGACGTGGGTGAGGGTACTTGCAAATATATTTTTGGAAAAAGTGTGAAAACTGACATTCCATCATATTTAGTTTTGCATAATATTTGGGTCATAATTATCAACTTTTTAAGAAATAAGACTAAAATCATATGTTACGTCACGCAGTAGATGGTGGTGGGTCCTGGAACTATGGTGAAGTGTGACATGAATTACATACGCCATAATATCTTGAATACTACTAAAAATGAAAAAAACAGAGCAAAAATCAAATACAGTTGTCTTAACACTACCCGCATTAATATTTAACCTTTTTTTCCGTTAAATTGAAAATAGAAGTTTGAAGATATAAAGACAAAAGTTGACAAGGGGAGGGGGAGAAAAAGAGCACCAAAATTGTATGATGTAATATTTGAATGATCCCTAATGAAATTCGATTGACACGCGTGAACTACTTCAAATTTTCGTTATACCAAAACGCTCGTAGTTCGATTCGTCTAGAAATCCCAATTTTTTTAGTAATAATCTTTCCCCTTTTATTTCATCCAAGATAAAATATGTCCTTTATTATTTATTTAGTAAATTTATGTCATGTTTCAAGTACATCATGTAGACGTATAGACTGTTAGAATGTTTACGTAACAGCTTTACGAAGTCGGAAAAATATTTTTTTGCTTCATAAGAGCAGTATATATCACTGAAGCAGTCACAATGAATGATGCCGTAAGGCATATGGTGCAACCTNTTTTTCCGTTAAATTGAAAATAGAAGTTTGAAGATATAAAGACAAAAGTTGACAAGGGGAGGGGGAGAAAAAGAGCACCAAAATTGTATGATGTAATATTTGAATGATCCCTAATGAAATTCGATTGACACGCGTGAACTACTTCAAATTTTCGTTATACCAAAACGCTCGTAGTTCGATTCGTCTAGAAATCCCTATTTTTTTAGTAATAATCTTTCCCCTTTTATTTCATCCAAGATAAAATATGTCCTTTATTATCTATTTAGTAAATTTATGTCATGTTTCAAGTACATCATGTAGACGTATAGACTGTTACAATGTTTACGTAACAGTTTTACGAAGTCGGAAAAATATTTTTTTGCTTCATAAGAGCAGTATATATCACTGAATCAGTCACAATGAATGATGCCGTAAGGCATATGGTGCAACCTGGAAAACATGTCACCGTGTACAGTAAGTAGAGTCAGTGTGTTATTATGATCGTATCTCCGGGGGAAAAGGCGAGTTTTGTTAAGGACAGCTAGAGATTTAATTTTCAGAGAGAAAAAATACTTCAAGGTAGAATACGAATCGGGTGAGTTGTTTCTGAACCTCGCCAAAGTGTTGGTGATAAAAAAAATTTGTCAAGAATACAAAAGTATCTTGGTCTTTGTCTGCGCCGCCACACGTCAACGCCAGAGGCAATGGATTCAGATCACTTATATATGTACTTTAAAAAATACTCGTACTAGAAAAGTTATAAAGCTATCTCATAGACTCACATAGCTTTCCATTTAGACCTGAGCTCTTGCTTATATGTAGTTTTAAAACACTTTTATCCATCCAATTATGCTACAAAACACAGTATTGAAACATAGAGTAATTTTAATATGTTGTTACTTTTAACTATGTCAAGTGGAACATTATATAATAAATCAGATTCTCCATATTTGGTCTTTTTTGTCAGTTACGTTTCAATTCTTTTTATTTTCTTTATAAGTAATAAGTCAAAAGAAACTGCCTTACATCTTTCGTCTGTCTCAAAGACTTGGAAATCAATAATTTCGGCTAATGTTGCCATTCCTTATGACGTGACTCTCGTTTTCAGAGCATCCTTTCTCGTAACTCCACAAAAAATTAAATAATTTTATTTATTCCATACTTTAATTTGATGAGAGGTGTTGTGTCGAGCGTAAAGTCAAGCGTGTGTGATTCGACTCGTGCCCAACCTAGTGTAGAGCAGTGAAGCGTGGGCCGTCATACATTTAGCATGCGGGTATCGCCACAGTCTCCCTCTTCAAATGGCGTTGAAGTAGACATCTCAGCAACTCAGCTATACCACTCTGGCATGTAGCACAGCGCTACTTTCAGTTTGTGTGTTTGTTTGTTTGTTTGTTTCGATCTCGTAATATTATGTATAAATTCGATAATATTCGTGGTTGCAAAGCATTTACAAATTGTTTGGCGAGGTTCAGGCCATGAGGTGTGCTCTTCCATCTAACCGTTGGACTACGGTAAGGGAATTGGGGAGAAGAGAAGTTGGGTTGCCAGGGAACTTATGGTACCGAACCGACATTAGTCCGGAGTAGGTGAGGAAAACCCCAGTTGAAAACCTCACATAGTTCGGCCGAGCTGGATTTAAACACACAGCGGGAACGTGGAAGCTGAGACGATACCACTAGAACACCGCTGTTAATTTAAAATATTTCTCCTTATTAAAACTTTACAATCTCTCATTTTATAATTGCGCGATATACATTTAAATTCGTTCTTATTAAATTGAGTATTTTGATTAATATTCGTATTTTAACTAGTAAGTAAATAAGAAAATTATCATTTGCGTAAATTAGTTCAGATAATTATTATTTTTTTGCAAATATTCAAACAATCAAATAACATAAATAAATAAATAAAAATGAACTATGAACTATTTGTACATTGAAAGTGTATGCAACGTCTAAATATAACAAATATTGTGATTTATCAAAATTTGATAACGATACTCCCATTTTTGTGTATTTTCTTTTTCTAACCCCACGAGAAAAAAAAACACTCCCGCAGATACGTTAAGGAATTATATGAACGAAGTAAACATTACTGAAACGACGTGCAAAGGATTGCAATGTATTATTTTTGTGCATACAAAAAGGGAAAATTAAACTACTTTTATCAATATTTAAAGATATTTAAAAATAGTGGTATGATATTCGTTGTGAAGGTAATCCATCGTAACACCAATAATAATCCACATAGAACTAGACTCCGTCCATCGATGGATTCAAAATTTTGACGCGTTACCAAATATTAATTGGTGAAAAATATAATTTATCTGTATGAATTCGATACGGGTATTCAATAATTCAATTTTGTCATGGCTAGAGGGGAATTTACGTAGATGTACGTGACACGAATTCTCCGGCGAGTTTGTAAATAATCATTGTGTTATATGAAACGATGTATATTAATTTATCCATGATATGTTTCCATATTGCTTTGGGTCACCTCTCATTACCTCTGATCAGCAAATATCATTGTTTTGTGCCATCAAGACTTTAAAGGTGTTTTACGAGATTCTATTCAATTTCCGAGTACTTCAAGAGACATAGGGGAGCAGGGGGGCTCGTTGTAACAATTTTCAGAAATTCTCTTGTATTTTATAAAATACAAATATTTTTCTTGCCGTGAAAAATTTAATTTCTCAAGTATATATCTGGTCACTAAATCCAAGTAGTACATAATTAAAAATCATTACCCATGGTTTTTTTCCTGACACTTTTTTTAAAAAAAGGTTTTACAACTTACCCCATGTTTAGGGCTAGTTGTAACAGGCTCGGGGCAAGTAGAAACAATAAATATTTGCTACAAAAAACGGGGTTCATTTGTTAATTACTTTTACAACACATATTTAGATTCATTAATACAATATCAGTTGTATTAAAGTGTAATTATCATAATTATTATTAAAATTGACACGGTGCTCATTGTGATAAACATTAATCATAAATAAACGAAAAATATTGGTTTTTATAATAACAATCACATGGTGCAGCATATAAAATATTTATTTTCACTCAAAGTAGTAACATAACACTTCTTAAAGTGGTGAAAACTTTAATACAAAATAATAAATAGGCCATTTTACCAACTAAGAATAATGAATAAAACACTTCTCTTCATAATCATAATCATCAAACTCAAAGTAGGAACATAATCAGTTATGGTAATTAAAGGCTTTAAAAGAAAATAATTTGAGTAATACTTTTTCTTATAATTTAGTATTAAACTTAGTACCTATAAAATATGGCATATATTTCTTAATTTAATCTGTTGGAAGCAATCCGAAGTAGATTTTAGCACATGCAGCAAATACGAGGCCTTTTTATCTTCTTGTGCAGGTGTGAAGACTAGGTTGTACGTAACCAACTGAGATTGTCTCATCATTTCTTTTTTCTTTTTAACATATCTATAGAGCGAAACACGACATAACTGAAAACGTTCGGCTGCTTTTCGAATGCTAGCACCATTTTCCAAAACTTCATTAGCCGCCAACTCATACACATCCTGGCTTTTTAGGAGTTTTTCTCTTATAGTTTTTCATTCTAAAAAAATCAATAAAGTTTGGCCTGGTTGAATTATTACAAAACATAATACAGGTACGTATTATTATACCGACATAATAATACGTTACTCTCATACTTTCCAAAGATTTATGCACAAGGGGCAAGTAGTAACATGTCACAACTTACCCCCGTTTTTTGTTACAACCTGCACCATTAGTTCATTTTAAATGTTATTTAATTTTTGTAAAAACTATAAAACTTAGAATGGAATTCAATGTTCAAAATCAATGTGAGATAGTTTACCATTCAAACAACAAGAATCAAACAATCATTAATAGAATGTACGATAGTGAGAATAAAAAATTACATGAGTATTTTTTTACGATACTTGGCCAAATCGGAGCACGTCCTCTCGCAGTGCGGTTTTGTGGGGTTTTGCGCTTACGTAATATAATGCAAGGAAGAATTTAAGCCCGATATTTGAATCAAAACTATTGAAATACCCTATTAAAATTTAGTGTTTCTACTTACCCCCGTTTCTTTAAACCCCCGCTCCCCTACTGACATTTACAAAAAACTGTTAACTAAAAACTTAATCATGTACATGAACACAGTATAAACTTTTAACATATAATCATAATTTTCAGTAGTTCAAACATTTCGGTATTCTAAAAAAGAAAACGAATAAATTGTTTGTACATCAAAACAAGAAGGATTTTAGATTAGTGTTGTTGTTTCTTTCATGTATCAAACAGAATCATTTCTGTTAAATCAAACACTAGATTAAATTCTGATAATTGTTTCACAAATTTAATCTGGTGGTAACATTACGTCTAACAGTCACTATGTCTCGTAGTGTCTAGCAAAAACGGTGTCCGGTTCCTGAAAATTGTGTGGAAACACTTGGAAGAGATCATACGCTACTTTTTATTCTTACGCTGCTATTTTTTAAAAGAAAGAAAATACATGTATTTTTTGTAAACGCTCTACGCCTTCGCAGCGCAATATGAGACATAAAGAAAGATTGCAAGATTCAAATTGTAATTGAAAAATTGTTTTTGTAATACATCCATACCTATTCGTAATTAACACACACAAATTACTTTTAATACAAGTTGTTGTTTACATATTTATTAAGAATAAATTTTCCTCTATTTATTGTCACTTATGGCCCGAGAGAAGCCTCCTATTAGTACAGCATTTAGATAAATAGCGAAAACAAAGAATTAAAATTTTCAGAATAGAACTATTAAAAAAGTGGTAAAACCTATTACATTTTTTATAACAATAAAATACGAACTGTCGTATTCTCCTTTTTTATTGACATCTTCAGTAACCCATTTCCAACTAATTTTTAATGTAAATTTACTCAGTGACTGCAATGTATCTGAAATGAACACACTCAAATATGATTTTTGTTGACCAATTCCATTTAAAAGCTATATTAGCTTCCTTTTCAATGTGTATTTCTCTTTTTTCACATTCCATTCAGGTAATTAATAAATTAAGATGAAAATCAGAAGTAGTTCAACTATATGAATTGATGCTTCATACTTAAAATCGAGTGATATTCTATGATCTTTTTCATTAATTTTAGTTTTATTTATGGCTTATTTTTTTCCTGATTATAAATCTACTTGAATTTAAACAACTTATTAAATGTTATAATATTTATGTCGGTATTTGAATGTTCTTAAAACTTTTCCGCCAGGAATAGGAAAAATAATTTTATAATTTCAAAGTCTTATAACCAAATCCACTCAAGTGATCATCTCACAATTTCTTTTGGTATGATATAAAATTTGTGGAGTACCGTCAAAATGCACGCTTGAAACGATCGTGCAGGTAGCGGATTGGTAAACACCTGAATTTAGCAGTCATCTCCTGCTGTCAGGTTTCTTTCACGCTTGCGTAGTTCTGCAAAATTGAGATTGCCGCTTAAAAGATATATTATATTTAATCAGTATGCGGTAGGTAGCCGCGGCAAGCACAGCAATGTAGGCGACCAAACAAATGAAGTGAGATACTTCCCGCTTATACAAACAGAGCGCGCGAATGACTGGGATACCTCGAACGTAAGGACAAAGGACGGACCTTCTGACAAATGAATGACTGTCGTCGTCAATGTCAGCTGTGCTTCTCGGGAACCAGCAAGCGACTGAAATACTTATTGTATCTTATTAAATTCATTTTTTGGTCTTTTTCCATATTGAAACAACTTATAACAATTCGCATTATTGAATAGTGTGAATTTACTTATTAAATTCAACTCATTATTATTCATACCGCTAAAAAGTTTCTTGACAATGAAACTGTGTTTTTTAGAGCACCAATCAGATTAACTCTTCTTCGAACAATAAGCTGTGTTTTTTAATTCATTCTTCTTCTTACTCTTGTGGTGAATTGTTAGCAGATTTTTGCTGCGTGCTGGAGATGTGAACGTGTTTGAAGCATTATGTTTTGTGTTAACACCTATCAATGCAGAATATGCACAAGACGTCAGTGGGGACTGTTTTCATTTACTTGATCATAGATTATCAGATCCCCCGTGTACTGCTAATTCATTACAGGGTCTCTTTACTATAATTATTTGGTGGAGACTGCAGAGTCCAAAATTCCTTTTCCTTTTACACATTTTTATCATATCTGTTTATTGAATTTAAAACTTTTTTTACTTGGCGAGGTTCAGGTCTTCGGACCTTCTCTTTTACCTATCCATGTGAATTGGAATACAGAATAGACAAGGCGAGTTGTTGGGATATTGAGGTATGAGCGGTATCGAAGAGGGATTCCAACGAAGTAGATAAGTAAACCCAGCTGAATGTCTCACCTAGAACCTCCAAGTACTAGGAACACGTTAGAATCAAACACAACCACTTCACTTCCGCTTAATTAAAATTACACAAAATTCATTTAAAGTTATTAAAATAAAATCACTTGAGCAATTATTTTTTTTATGTATTTGCCCGCCACTTTTCTTTAATTCTTAAAATGTTTATGGTTCATTATTTTCTTAGGAATGATAACGTTGTATTTGTTTCGTCAAAATATTCGGAATTTCGGGACGTAAGAACTATAACATTCATGGAGGACGATCACGAAAACTACAATCGTATTACGTATTTATAAGCATATGATTTAACAATCTATCGAAACTTCAAACCCTATAAAAATTTAAATTGTGGATTTAAATCTTGAATAGAATTGATTTATTAAATATGAATCCTGTATTTTGTAACGTGAATTTGGAAGCTCTGGATTTTTTTTTTTTTTGGGTTTTTTTTGCCTCTTCTTCTATCATGAACAGTGTTATGAACTTCCACAGAAGAAGAGTGATTAACTCGCCAGATTACACTCGCCACTTTTACAATAAAGCACCGCCGACAGCAGTATTTCCCCAAATGCAGAGTTCTCAAAAGTTGAATATTAAATGACGCAGAAACTTGAAGTATAATCCATGTAAATTCGTTGATGGACAAAGTTCGCATGGAACGTTTGCATATTGTTTATAAGTCTGTTAGTCGCTTCGATGCCTTACACTATTGCTGCTCCTAACGAAAGATAATCCTCAATTAATGGACGCTCAGATGAGAGTAGTGGTAGAGTTCGGGCTTCAGAGAAAATTTGAGAGGAGCTAAAGACTGAGCACGTAGAGCAACAGAAATTGCTGAAAGCATTTGGAGTGGTTGCAAACAATAGAAGCTTTAAACATCAAAGACCGCACTCATGCATATCGGGAATTGCATCCATTCAAAATTAGCTGCTTTCTACACGAGTAATACAAATGCTTCAGTTAAAAATGAATCATCTGTGTAATTTTCTCTTGAAACTTAATAGTATGTCCTCTTTCACAAAATTTATTTCCAATTTTTCATCCATCCCTTGTCAGAAAATGTATCACACGTCACTTTAAAGTGTCAAATGCCCTTGAATATTTTATTACTGTCTTCATTCTAGGGAATCTGTATGTAATCCATTCATTGACGGTAAAAATACGGTATTACCTCCGAATTCTTTCGGACATCACCGATTTTGATGAAAATTTGCATGTAACATTATCTAACCCTCCTCTTCAAAAGTTATATGTTTCTGAAGTGTGCTTTTTCTTTTGAGAGGGAGAAAACTACCCCCATTCACACAAAAAATAAATACTTTAGATTTTAGCGTTACTTAGATTGAAATCATGTGTGAAATAAACATTTGCTCATATCATGAAATATATTTTATGATATTTTGCAAATTTTCAACCCTTAAAAGCCACCCATTATGATGAAATTCTCATGAAAAGTAATTTACAACAACTTAAAATATTTTAGTGTTATATTTGTAATAAATTAAAATCTCCTCACCGTTTATAATGCTATTTCCCCAATATTGCAATCTTTCAACCCTTAGGATAAAATTTATGAAAAAAACATTTTTCAACAACTTGAAATTTTTAAATAGTACATTTATAATAAATTAAATTGTCTTTGTATTTATAATACTTTTTGGATGATTGCAACGTTCAACCCTTAAAAATTATCCCCTAGTGGCGAAAGTTTTGAAAAAATAGCAGATTGAAATTTTTAATCGATACATTTATAACAAATTAAAACTTTTTTTCTATTTAAGATATTATTATGGACTAATATACTCATGTCTCATATTAATCAAGCGATGTTTGCTTTCACGAAGAAATGACCCTTAGTATTGCCATTAAACTCACAGGTTATAGGGTGTAAATAAAAAAGTTTATAGAATCTCCGTCAAGTTTAATTTTTTGTTTTTTTTGTTTTTTGACAAACTTTCTGGGGGCATCAATACTCATTTAATACATCAAACTTCAAGCGTTTAGATGCGTCAGTAAGTTAAATTTGGAGTGTGTTTAGCTTGCGAAAAGTTTTTTTCATGTTGAAATGTAAAACTAATTTAAAAATATCTCACCTATTATGATTATTTGTTTCAAAACACATCACCACTCATTGTGATGCTCCTTTGAGATCGATATATTCGACAATTACAAAATTGTCAAAAGCAACGATTCTGATTCGAATATTGATGCCATTAATTAGATATACACGTGGTTTTTGCTTACAGATATGATAAATACATAATTATACGTGGCAGGAACGGAGACTTTGTGAAAATCAGACCTAAGTGGAACTAAAATAGAATATTCTAGAAAGAGATTCGAAATAACAAAATTGGGTAATATCCTTATGCGGACTGGGATGAAGATAAATTAAATTAAATGAAAAGAAAATGATAAATCTTATCTCAATCATCCCAAAGATTAAACAAATGAATTTATGAAAGCCGCTTTTTTAAACCAATTTGACACGGAAGTGAAGCCAGCAATACGCTCCGACCCGTGTGAACCGGTACCCATTCTACAGTATGCTGAGTAACCTTGGGAATCAGTGCGGACATTAAGTCATGAGAGAAATACCATCACCGCGCCGTGATTCGATCTCTGGTCGTCCAGTCTGTAGCCCGCAAATCTACGTTTACTGTACTGTGCTATCACTGTATAACACTGCTTGTTTTTATTAACACAAGCTCACAAAATAAAAGAATGGTCTATTTCAAAGATCAATATATCCTCATGTATTTTGACACGTTGAATCCGAATCCGGAGTTAATTGCTCCATCACCCTCCATTTTTAAAACAGCGAAAAACCGTCCTACAATACAGAAAATACGGATTGATAAAGCTGGGGGCTGATGGAGCATTTCTGTATTGAGATTCGGATTCAGCGCGTCAATATTCATAAGAATTCATAGGTCTAGTCTTCGTAAACGACCATTATTTGTTTTGTGTGTCTGTTTTATTTTGAAACGTTTGCTAGAAATACCGAATTATCATTAATCTAAGCAAAAAATAAAAATCGTTAGCTACGTGTTATAATATCAACAGAATACCAACAAATTTGTATTTAAGAAAACAAAAAATTTCGTTCAAAGTATGTATTATTATCAAACTATAGATTTTTCAATCAATATATCAATTTTTGGAATATATTGTTTATAAATCGTAACTGATTTTTGAAGTTTACTAACTCCTAATTCGACACCAATAAGTCCAATAAACCGCCGTCCCAGACAAGAGCCTAGTGAGCCCTTATATAAAATCCGATTCTCCCCGTAGCGAAACTGGAGAAAACCAGGACCATGGGAAAACTCGGGCCAGGATGGGATTTCATATTGTTTTAAGACTGCACTCTAGATCCACAGAGCACGAAATAATTTATTTTCGAGAAGACACCTTTAGTGAAAGACATCTTTAGTGAAATTAAGACAAATTTAAGAATAATTAACTTAATTGAGTGATATTGTCGAAAGACTCCAAAGAAACTTTGTGCTATACAGGTCGTATCCTGGAGTTTGAGTAGATTACTATATCGATATATTAGTTATTTATCGGTTCCGAGAAAAGACCAGAAGTGGACACAGCGCTCATATTCAGTAAGTTAGCGAGAAGGAAATGAATGGGCAACAGCTTGATGTTTGATATCACCATGTCTTGTCAGTTGAAATCTCTGCTACCCAACGGAATCAGTCGAGAGGAAGTGTTCAGGAACGCTGTCACAAATGAAACTGACATTACTACTAACAAATCTCAAAGAGCAGTGGAGAAAAAATCCTCGAGACATTCCGGGGACGCAGCCGGGACGGTGCTGGGAGGATAATTTCTGTGCGCACGCCCGCGCGCCAGCATATTCCACTAGACCCGGCTTCATCGTGCGCTGCTTTATTGATCTACGTGAGCTTTTATCCCAACGGACTCTGTGTTGTTTCCATAAATTGTTCACATGGTGCACCCTCCCACTTGTGACGTGAACTGTTTGTCTGGATTATAGACAAGGTGACCCAGGTTGTCCATAGAAACTGGATGAAATTTAATTTACAAGACGTATTCTAATTTAAGATTAACAAATTTAAGAAAGTGCTTTAACCTATTGTCAAAATGATTATATTATTTTGATTCATTTAATGTATTCATAATATTCTATATTCATATTACTGTAAGCCCTGCCTCCTTGCAGGACGAAATTTTCTCATGCATTGATAGAATCAATTATTTATTTACGTTTACAGTTGTCATTACCCAAGGTAGTCATTACCGTGGACTTGTTCTCTAGTAGTTTATCACTCGTCTTGTAAATAATTTCAATTTTAATAATTATTAATATTAAATGTTATCGCATGATCTATCTGAGGAATTCATTCCTCATTTATCAAACCTATTATATATATAAATGAACTTTATGAAAAATAACTTTAAAATGTACAATTAAAAAATACTGTTATAGTATATTTTTAATTGTACATTTTACAGTAATTTTTCATAAAGTTCATTTTTCTTTTATGTATTAATTTTGATCTTACAGTAATTTAATTGACATTGATATGTTCCATCTCTACCTCGGAATCAACGAAGATGAGCTCCGACCCGAGCCATGACTAGTACCGAACCTGAGTAAAGCGGAGGGGGAAGACGTAATGTTTGTGACGTGTACGCGCACGGTTTTTGACACAATAATTGTAAGCGAATTAACATCTGTGCAACGGAAACGCGCATGTATTGGTAAGTTACAGCTTTGTTTATAGAACATAATACTGTATACTAGCAACAATACTGATACAACTAAAGATAACAATTCTTACAAAAACGCTAATTTTGTTAAATTTGTTAATCATCGCTCTACAAAACGGAGAAATATGTATGATGTGTCCAAATACCCTTACCTACTTAGTTAGCAAGCGCATATAATTTTACAATTACATCAACGACAAAGGAGTTAATTTAATTTGTAATTTAAATGTTAATTTATTGGGAAATACTGGCTGTGCTTATTGTCATATCAGACTGCCGCACGAGCCTACAAGCATCTCAGGATGAGCAAAATAAACATCTATTTTTACTCCCCTCCACAATCCACACTGTAATATTTCAAACAAAACTGTCATCTTTGTTGCAGACTGTCACATTTCGTTGTTGAGTAGTCTTCTAAGATATTCAACAGCTTCTCACTAAAAATAATTCCAGACAAGAGATAAAGATTTTCGAAGTAAATATACCACATTGACTCTTGTTTAGATAGCGCATAAGTCAAGGTAAACTGTATAGCACGTATATAAGTAAGAATAGACCATTTTATTTCTAATAATAATATGCGTAATGGTTTTATAAGATCCCGAGGGTGACTTCAATTGCAGAGCACGGCAGCGGATATTATGGATGAAAAATTTCGCGCGACGTATGATTTGATTACAGTGTTACAAAGATGATCCTTTCATCACTTATGCAGCAAAAATATGATGCGTCAAAAAAGCTATCATAATTAAAAATCCTCATATTTGCCATTCAATTCGCGGTTAATCATCTACAGAGTATAATTCATTATTAAAACTTCAATAAAATGTTTTCAATTAAACAATCGTAATTCTCAATAAAACTTTTCCGTACTTTAAGAAGCACTCAAAATATTATTAATAACTTTTCAGGTGTATTGAATATCAATTACTAATAACATATTTCTAAGAACATTCCCAAAATTCGTTACTTTCCTGTCTTCAACCTACCAGTATGTTTTAAGCTTCCTCTCCAGATAAGGTATTTGAAAAATACGGTTCCCCGCTTAGTAACGGTGCACCCACAAACTTTAATGAGAAAATATTCTTATCAGAGATCTTATACTCAAAAATACATTCAACCTCTGACTCCAATCTTGTACTTCCTTTTTCCTTAACAATCTCACAAGCACAAGAGTCTTTTACGTGTCTTTGGGTTTCTCCTTCTGAGTAAAGCGCTTTCAGATATCGGGTACGTCGCATCCCCGGACATCGTTTAGACAGAAGAGGATCGCCAACTCTGTGTTTACCACCTCCGTACTAAACTAACTTCTGAGCAAAGTGATTTCTGATACCAGCTTATATACATAGCTTCAAATTCTAGGCATGTTAATATACAAAGTATATTTGCTTAGGGTGACTTATACCTGTTTGTCATGTAAATGCAAATAGTACATTCAGAAGCATTAATTGATATTTAAGATCAATTAATTGAAGCATCACAAAAACATTGATTTATTTTTAAATTTCATCCGCAACGTTCCATTAACGTTGGAAAAAAAAATTATTTCTATATTTAATAATATGTTATATCTTAATCATTATAATAAAATAAATTCATTTTTAGCGATCAATAATGGAGATCAAAGCTCAAAGAATACAAGGCTCTCGACTAGTCATCTTCAACACAACCTTCTGTGTCCTTTCTCCGATAAATAATTCACGGCACGTACAAAGATTTTGTGGTCGCTCCACTCAACTTAGGAACTCGTGCATCTCTTCGATTCCGTCCTGCATAGGATCCCAGTCTACGGTTCCTCTCCACTCGCTGCCGCCATGGTCCCAAAGATCTTGTGGAACTTTTTCAACTATAATTTCTGTATTTCTTTGTTTAAAAAATAGGAAATTTACTGTAAACTGTTACCAAGCTTCGTCAATAGTCTTCCAGGTGTGCGATTACTTTCCGATTCCATATGACTGATGACACAGTGTAAAATTATCATTAAACTTTTTCCTCCTTTTGTTTGATGGTGCCAAAGAGTATTCCAAATTAGAGTGAGATGGAAAGTGTTTTCAGGAATCCTGACATTCTATAATATACAAATATACACGCTACATTAAATGTTGGAAAATTGGCCAGTTTGTTACAAATAATAATCTGCGTAAGGGCCACCTAAGATCCTGTGACTGAGTTCCAGTACTCGTCTACGAATATTACAGATGCAAAACTCCACGTGACTTATCATTGATTACAGTATTGTAAAGATGATCCTTTGATCCCTTGTGCGGCAAAATTAATCATAACGAATAATTCAACAAAAAGAATACATTAAACTGTCATCGTCATTGGACAAGGGGATATACCTACATAAATTTTTGCAAGTGGAAGTGCTACCGAAAGAGCAAAAAATTGGCATATAACAGATTAATTAATCTTGAAGAAGGTAAATTGCAAATAACAGTCATTAAATACACACAATTTTGGACATAGGAATTCAACAGAGGCGTCTGAAAACAGGTTGAGGATACGGATCACAAAACATCTCTAACCAGTGCGGCATGTTACAAAACATACCATGTAGATAATCTCTAAACTGTTTCGATATATGTATTGTGTTGTTTTAGAGTTAAAATTACTTTTATAAAGAAATTTTAATCATACTGGAAAAGCGAATGTTGGAGATTCTTTGTAAAGAATCACGCTATTCTAAACAGGGCCATTTTTTTAGTAAAATATGTTTCCTATTCTGACTGAGGACTTATGTTCCAAACTAATTGGAATTGTGATTGTAAAGAGTAAATGTTAATTAATGATAAATTTTATTTTCCAATATGTTATATTACACCTTTTCATATTTAGGTTCTTTCTTTTTAATGCGTTGAGTCATTATTCTCACGTTTTAAAATATGTTTAATATTTCCGTATCTAGTTTTAGTACGAGAAATAAATTTTCAATCAAAATTGTGTACGGTTGTGAATTCGTACTATCATTCTTTTATAAAATTACAGGCCAGCACCGCTCGGGAATTTTAATTGGTCTCTTCCCAACCGTTTCACACAATTTCTGGAAGTTTGGTAAATGGAATATCAGTAAATTGTATATTCTCCTCCTACAAAACTATTATTGAAAAGAGTTTGAGTCATAAATTACTTAATGATCTGGAAAGAAACCTAAGATTTAAAATTATCACGAAAGGCAGTAATTGTGTCATTTCATGTACATATTGTGAAGTCTTAAGACATCATTTGAGCCCATAATATTTCACTCTTTCTTATTATTCCCAGTCATGTTATTTTGTGTTCTCTGTGGATCAGTTTCACCTGCTACCAGTGCACCTCTTTTGAATTCTCATCATGTTTACGTATATTCCATGACCATTAGGTCCACGTCCTCCAGAGACGTAACTCCAATCTCTCTATCGCTTCGCGCAATCACATGAAAATCAACTCGCGCATCTGCAACGCGATCGCAAATACATTACACGATAAGACAGCAGCAATTAAACGTGCTTCTGCGAAACACAGCGTTCCGAGAGTGGTGGGGTCTTCGCTACACGGTCACGATACAAACGATCTTTTGCAAAAAACAGGCATAAATGTATTATTATGTTACGAGTATAATTAGATTAGTAATTACGCCGTAGAATAATAGTTTACCTTCAAAATGTAATGTTCATTTTAATTTTGCATCTCTCAAAAAAGTGTTTATTTAGTTCATACAAATTATNTATATATATATATATATATATATATATATATATATATATATATATATATATATATATATATTCAAGAAAATTATAAAAATATTTTTGTAATCTAGAAACAACATTCCCTTGTAATTATTCACAATATATTGATTTCTAAAGATCAAGATGAAAACAGTCTTTCAGTTCCACGAACATCATACTCAGCGTCAAGAAAATATGTTTCCCAGCGTTAATTCACAAGTAACGAGTGACAAGACATGTCATGTCATGAGTCAGATAACCTGACGCTCTGTTCTTAATGATGACGTATTGCTGGTCGCTATCGACTGAACAAGAGTTATTTTTAGCTTCTGCGTGCCACCGCCCCCGANACTGAACAAGAGTTATTTTTAGCTTCTGCGTGCCACCGCCCCCGACATCGCCACTGCCACCACCACCGCCGCTGCTCCCGGTTGGATAACAGTATGCTACGCATGCGTCATGGCCGCTGGCCAGACACGGCCTGTGGATGCGTACGTGTTTGAGGATCACGCCCAGGACTATTGTGGATTTGTTTCTTTCATTTGAAAAAGTCAAAGAATGAACATTCTATTAAAAAATTATTTCCGTTTTTAGAATACATTCAAGCGTCATGAACGTGCAAAACTAAAATTAAAAACATAAAATAACAAATAGTTTTGCCTAAAAGATAAATCATTTTTGTGCTTTGATAGTGATGCGTCAATCAAAAGCAAATAAATATATTTTTAAATTTTCAGATTTTTAACACACTAGAATGAAAAAAAAAATTATATCAGTTGATTTTCCAATTGCATTCTTGAAAGAAAAGAGATTCTCGAAAGAAATTAGGCGCTTTAATTGTAATTTTCCTTTGTTTGTTCCCTGATAGTGATCTATCCTCCGAGACAAAATGAACGGCATATTTTCCTCATCTCACAAAAACATCCATGTTTTGAAATATACCACACAGAAAAAAATAAGTTAGATAGCTCAGCCTAAAGTTAGCTGTAATAGCTCAAGCGTTGGCTGTCTAGCGGACAGACAATACCATTAGCTGCCACACCTTACGCTGTAGCTGCCCTAAAACAGCTTTCGTCTGAACGAGACGAATTTTCTATCACTGCGAAAGCTAACGCTATTTTGTCTGGGAGGAAGAAAGTTACATCAACAGCTATAGTTTATAAGTTTTGCACGAAATAGCTCAGCCCCGCTCACAAATCCGACGTAGCTACAAGAACTGTTGTTTGTTCCTCGCCGCTGATCTCGTTCGTAGTTGCAGCTAAATGACACTCGGGCATGACCTTCTATGCATTCGTTTCGTTGACTCATGACAGAGGTGGCGCAGTCTAAACAATTGTTTTACGGAGTCAAATAGACCATTGCTTTCGCAACTATGAATAGTTGTTTACTTGAACAAAATGATTCATTACAACGACTAAACGACGCCATCTTGACGTTGGGTAGCCCGAAATTTGAAGTCTAGACGACGAATATTTAACTCAACTCTTAGATAACGTTACACATGATACTAATACATTAGACTGCAGTAGCTATATGGTAGTGTTCGCGTCTTCAGAGGGAAGGGACCCCGGATCGAATACAGCGCTGTTGGATACCTGAAGACGGACGTCGAAAAAAAAGAACGTTTTCTGTACACCTGTAATGAAATAAAGTGAGACCAAGGAGTTGTAATGCAAGTGAATATCGCGAAGAAAGTCGAGAAGAAAGCATGCAGATAGTCGACATAGACTCACGTCGAATCAATATCACATGCTTGCTGGTTTACAACATCATCTATTTTCTTATCTTGAAAATTAGCTACTTAAGCTGTGAGAGCTAATGGTGTACGCTGTGATACAGGAGGTCGAAAATTCACGTCATAGCAGATGGATGTTAGCTGTGCAAGCTCACGCATTGTCTGTCCCACTGGCAGCCAATACATCAGCTACCCCAGCTCAGGTATTTATGTCAGTGCATCGGGAAAATCGGGGTGAGGGTTCTGCCATGTGTTTTTTAGACTCTTACCACCTCGAGGTTTCTGTTCAACCTCTTTAGCGAAGGGTCGCTTTTAGAGTTTCCAAGGGTAAAAATTGTGCAAAAACATCATCAAAAAATGTCGGAGAGTTAGTCTCGCAAGTACCAAATTATGTCTACTCTCCATGCCGAGATTAAAACATTATTCAAATATGGAAGCCATACACCGCTTACTTTCCCCCATTCCCTTTGGGTAATGTTCCCAAACTATAAAGGAAGGTGAACATTTGTCCAAAATACTTGTTCTAGATGCTCCCTTACCGTTGGGAATAACCCCCACTTCATCAATTCACTGCAATGCGAAAAATTGCGTTTTACGCGTTGATTTCGATTAGTTGGATACAAAAGTATATTATTTGGTGTCATCGGCGATAGTACAAACACTATTGCGACGCTGTGTACTCCATCTATGCAATTACCTCCCTGAGAAAATGTTTAACGCAAACAGACGAGGTCTTGCTAGCTATATACATCAAAATTTCAGTTGGTCGCAGGGACAAATTTCATTATTTTATCATGTAACCGAGAAAACTATCTTAACGCATCGCTGAGTTCAACCAATTGTAACTATGGAACAGGTTGGGGTGACATTTCACTTTTCTTGCTGCAACATAGAAACTATCTTCTTGTATTTGTCGTATGATATGTAATTCTTTCTTATACCCCATAAGACATCAGTGTATCATTCACCCGAGTCAACACTCGTGTCACATTGCTCCTGAGAGATGCAACCCAACGCGTTACTCAGGGCGATAAGTTACGCCACTGTTCAGATCCACCTACGAATCTCGAACGTACTTCACACCGTCCTGAACACCTGAAGCAGTAATCGTTCAACGCGAGTGGGGGAAACGTGGTAGGAAACTCCGGGTGTTTTTTTTTATCTCAGCATTGAAAATGATCATTATTGAGTGACCTGTCTGATATATATCATGATGTGATATTTTTGCTCGGTTTCACGAAATTTTCACACATTAATACTCTAAGGGTGTCACAGCATGATAGGGGTGGAAAAGAAACTTCACTAGAATAAAATATCAAGGAAAAAGATGGAAGCAAACTCTTCCCCCAAAAAATATAATGATACATTACAAAACATAAAATGGTAAGATGAATGAAGTATGCCGCTAATTTACTTCGCAATATAGGTAATTGTCCTCCAAGAATTCTTTTAAATTAATATTTGTAAGTAAAATATATTTGTTTTTTCAGTAATGCAATGACTTAATTATGTGATTGATGCCAACGCCAATATCGTTCATAAGAAATTAAATAAATTTATCTACGTGCATCATTTCAAACGTCATATGAACAACTTCGATATATGTGGAACGAATTAACCATATCCAAACTTTCCACTCTCCCACGACTCATAAGTTGAAATTCAAAATACTTATTTTTAAATACAAATTCAGGAACGGCAAAATAGAGATAAATTTCGCATAACCGAACGGTTTTTGTTTCACACACTGATTGAATTTGTTTTAAGTTTCATTCCTCAAATTTTCTATTAATTTATTAGTCAGGTAGTTAAAGTATACGCCTAATAAAGTTCTTAACAAATCAGAAATATTTCAAAGAATGCTTTATTTATTACCATCAAAGCAGAGAAACGTCGAAACATATTTCATAAACGAATGTAATACGTTAACTAAATTATAAACTCAAAATTTCATTCCTTAAGTTTCGAGTGTAAATTCTTTTACATTAAGGTTATCATAATATATGCACTTCAGAAAAGTCATGAAAAATTAAATTATAGGATATTGATTTTTCAAATAAATTTGAATAGATCGTTGCGTGCTAGATTCAGCAAGAAAATTTTTATTAACGCCGTTCCAGAGACATGCAACATTCAAAAATTCTATAATGACGAGAGAGTGATTTATATCCAATCTGTCTAGATACAGAAACTCACAGTCAACTGCTAAACAAACAACACGGATCTTCGAAGAGTAAACACTGTGTCCGATCGTATATCTGCCTTGCAATGACAAACACATCTGCCTCTAATCTGCGCGATAAATGTCGATCGCGTGCGATGGTCACGAGGAAAGTGGGCAAAGGAAACGGAAGGACCATCCACTCGCTCGTATGACGCCAATACACGTATAGTACATGTCGCTGGAGCAAGTCAACGATAATTCTGCGACACACTAAATCAACGATCAAAAGAGCTGAGTAATTTTCATGATAATAAACGGAAAACAATTCGAGGTAGAGAATATCTCACGGAGGGTAGAGATCGTTAATAACTAGGCCTCGGCACTAGGAGGAGGAAGAGATATGGCCAGCATCTGGCTCTAGTTGGTTTGACCCCAAGGTAGACCTAGTACTCATTTTACAGCAGACTGAGTAGGCCTGAGAATCAGTCCGGATTTTAAGGTAAGGTAAAAAATTCCACACCACTACGGAGTCAACCAGCCAGGATCTCATCACTCTACCCACTGAAACACACTGACTCCATTAATTATACTTAATTATGTATGAATGGCCAGAATAGTATATAATCTTTTATCAAAGCGTTCTAATTGTCATTTCACAATCCATTGAACAACTTATTTACGATAATTTACGCATTACAATACAACTTACACGAGGAGTATTTAAAATATTTCTGTAGTTCACTAGCATAACTACTCGGTGTTGCCTGGGATTTGTAAAAAAAAATCTCAAAATATTGGACATTCAAAATTTTGAAAATATTCACGGATAAAACATAAAAACTGAAAACTTTATTTATTTATTTTTGTTAAACAAACAAACAAAAATTAAGTTTAATAAACAAAGTGCATAGTAAAGACCCTTGAATTCTTTGGTTTCCATTTCACTTTCAGTTACATGTAAACAATGTTCTTTGTGGCCTTTATGTAATTTTGTTTTTATGATTCGGTCACGTAGATTATAATAATAAATTAATTGTCAAAAAACAGTACAAACTGCGTATGACCACGTGGAGGACAATAAACTAATTTATTCTCCGGAAGCAAGCAAGGGACCATCCCATCAATTCAGATCAAGGGTCCTAAGGCAGAGGCGGATTCAAAAATTTCAGTAAAAATTCCTAGATGAGATAAATACGTTTAGTGGACTGTCCTCCTCATGTAACGCAATTGAACTCTAGCGGACACATTAGTAAGCTTCATAGTCAACAGGCATGCGAGTCAAGATTCACATCAACTGATTAGCAGCCAATTTTCATTGCTGTTCTATTAAAAATGCTATTTTAATTGTCAACATTAAACATATTTTTCATTTTACCTACAATAACCCTTAGGAACTGACTTTCGAAAATTGGAATAATTTCATCGATTAATTTTTCTTATTTCCATGCCACAGACATTTCATAGAATTCGATTTTATCAAAAAAGATATGCGACGGAGCATGACCAATCAATAAATTGCACGCTTCCATCAATCAATTACCATTCTACGAAATAGTTTAGAATTGTCAATATTAGCTTGATTAATTCCCAAGGTTCATCTTTCTTACTATGAGACAAGATACTCAAAACAATGAGGGTAAATGAAAGTAGTATTTTTAAATGAATTAATGCAACGTCATATTCATTATTTACTGTACTTTCATGACAATAACCTAGCATCAACTCAGTAGGTTCGTAATTTATACTGGTTATATTAGAGAGAGTTATCAATGTTAATAATTAAAGAATAAGCTGCTCAATATACCGCAGTAGAATAATTTTATTGGAGATTTAATGTACAAATTTGGTAACGAACATTTTCCATGTTATACAAAATGCAACAAAATCCAAAAATATTAAAAATGATTACTTGTTATTAGATTATTCCAGTTATGAGGAAAAAAAACTTGTCAATTTATTTTAATTTCAATTGTATTAGCCAACGAATATTTAGGATAATTTTAATAATTACAACGTTTACTGTTAGCTTAATGCATACTGGTCTCATGGGCGTGTGGCCATGTGTTATATTCCCAAGAGTTAACAAAATTTGCTATGTTTGCCCGGCATCGCAATGATAAATGGGAGTCGCTAGTTGCTTGGGTATCGTAGTCAGCGTAAAACATCGAGTTCACCACACCTCCCGAAAGGGTAGTCAAGTACCCGCTTGTAAGCTCGGACATGTCGAGGCACAATGACCCATTGCAAGCGAAACGCATGTGGGTTATTCTACAGAAATGGCGAAATAAATGTCCAAAACGCTTTGTCTTGTTAGGATTAGATTATTTTAAATATTTTAACTTTTTCGATTGATCAACATGTTAATACAAAATAATTCGGTCATTAAACATCACCAGATTCAATGTGCATGACACAGATAACTTATTTATGACTATTTCCTCACTCCATTTGCCATTTTTGAAATTCACGCCTGCAAAGGTATAGATGGTCTTATAGGTGCGGTTGATGTGATGGCAACTGTATGGGTTCCCGCTGAAACCAATGTAACCTGCTTCACTGCTCAATAACCTCAGTTGTTTTGGGTACTTACGTTGGAACTGTTGAAAAAGTACAGTGCTTGTTCATGGACCTCACTCCTTTGTGTGAGCAAATTTCCGTAGAATCACCCATCAATGGAAGAACAAATATGAAATGTTATAAAATATACGGTAAATAAATTATGGTTAGCGGCGCAAAGGTTATATTGTATGTTAAATAGAAAACAACTCTCATTTTTGTGGGGCTTTAGAGCTCGTCAACGTCAAGGTCATTAGAGCCCTTTACTGTCAGTTATTCTTAAGCGAAGTCACATTATAGGGTCTATATCCATGAAATTCTACAGAAACACTATTTTAATATTAACATATTGTGCACTTTCAAGCCTACAATTTTGACCATTCACTATGTTCCACATTTCATTTCTTTCACTCAAATGTATAAGTATTATAAACTATATATTATTCATTTCATGATTATCCTTTCTCATACGAATATATTTTTGCACTTAAATATATTCTTGCACTTAATTGACTCAATTTTAAATTTAGAGTCAATTAAGCTATCATATTAAATTCATTTTAATACATCTGGTTGGCAATTGGTAATTTTCGAAATGTTTCTCCATATCATAATCTTAGTTTTAAACAACAAAATGATACAAAATTTAATTAAAATGCGTTATTCTTAAATTTCCACTTTTCATGGCAACGCGTGAAGTATAAAAGAACTTTATAACAAAACTTAAGACAAAAATTTACTACCTTATATCTATTATTTCTTTCTTTTGTGTTATTTTATTTCATCAATTTTATTCCGTATTGTGTACTGTAACTTACAAATTTATCTTACTGCAAAATGTTCAGGCATGAAATAAAGAGAATATATTTTTCCTTCATTTTCCTTTTCCGTTCTCAAGTTACCCGCCTTGTTTTAAAAAGGAAATTAAGCTTCCATTAGAGAATTCATTGACTCTGTTAACTTCAACACAAAACTTTCAAACAACACGGCCTAGTTCTTTTTTCAATTTGCCTTCGCTACTGAGTGGCGTTTCCATTTCAGATTGCATTATCAGTCTTTCATTAGACAATTGTTATTCGTATTTATCCTCAACTATCACAACGCCATAAACCCAGGAATTGTCAAAATGTGAAGAAAAAATTGTGAAGGTGAAGAACTTCATCCTACTTACCTATTCACCAAGATTCTAAGGAATGCGTTGAATCATTAAAAAACCATTAAATCGTTATTTTCCTGTACTTAATTTAGTGTTCTTAACTTATTTCCGAATGCATTAAGCATATCTATAATAAAACACACAATCGTATACTTTGTTGTATGCCTGTATTACTTGAAGTAATGTACCCTTAAAAAACTGTCGAACGTATTGCAAGTATGTATTTCCTTACTCATTTTCCCTACTCTACTAGGGGTTGGAGATGGAGGATGGTACGGTGCCTTTCTCTTAAATGTGGCAGGGAAATTACCAGATGCCGGATGCCCTTCCTCTCTCACCTCCCCGAGACGGGTGATCAAGAATGACATGAGGGTGGATGATGATGATGAGTGAACGTTGTGGTGGAATGAATGGCAAGGAAAACGAGAGTGCCCCGAGAAAACCTATCGCGAACATAGCGTATTCTACTCGGATCGGAAAGGGTTTGAGCCAGCGTCACCAGAGGTAGAAGGTGAGTACGCTAGACACTACGCCACAGATCGGGTTATGGGAATGAAAACGTATTATAGGAACAAAAATTAATCTTCTTCAGATTGATTTTCTCTGAGGATGAGGTTCATATTGATTTATCTCATATTAATAATGAACATTCATAAACAATTTCAACTCCAAAATTGATTTTCTTAGAGAAACCTATTTCCTCGAATATTCAGCATCAATTCTCATCAAAACTTAATTATTCGTTAACATTAAAAAAGTTTGTTGCAATTTTTCTTGAGGAGCCTGTATGATAGGAAATCTCAGGTATAAAACGTATTGTTTAAATACTTAAATTATATTTAACCAGCACTATGATCAATTGAACCAGTGGTAGTCTCGGAAGTCTGATTTTCATTTGTTCCTTGCGCTAACGATATTTTCATCTGTAGGGTTACTAGGGATATAACGGTATAAGAGTTATAAGTCGCAAAACACAATGTACAAAAAAAAATTAAGTCACATGTACAGTTTCAAAAACTTCTTGAATAATTTGATTCTATTATTTTCTCCTTACACTTCTTCAATCAAATAAATACTTCTCTTACATAAAAAACCACTAAACATCAAATTCAATTTTCTGTTTATTCTATGCGTGACTTTGAAATGCGCATTACCTCAAATTCGACAATGAAACAGTACGTAAACAGTGGCACATAACCATGAGCTTCACATATTTAGATCACAATTTGCATTTGTGTGAAGTAAGTGTACTATCACGGAAACACGCGTGTACGTGACATGACCACCAATGCAACCACAACCACTAGCACCACAAATGCCACAACCCCCTCCATCACCACTTCCTTCGACAAACTCGACGTCGCCCTGTTCGAAGCTAAACAGATGTGGGTAGATTGCAAATGACAATCATACGCCACTACTCCCGTCACTATCGTACACTGAACACGGTACACATAAGACACTGTTGTTTACTACAGGAAAACAACTATTCCTAAGAAAATGGCGGCAATGTTATACCGAAGAGAAAATTAGAGATGGAAACTAAAGGTAATTTTACGAAAAATAATAAATGATAGAAACCAATTTTGTTCTTTGTGTCAGCGTTTTAATTATTTCTATTTTAATATTTCTCTAGCAATTCATATTCTATGAGTTTTCAGTACAAATAGAAATAAAAATTATTTTATTTTCAACTCTTTTAATCCATTTTCCCAGCATTTTCTGTCGTTTTATACAAAAACTTCTAGTTATTGCTTGTTTATTCATTCATTGTATTGTTTCATTATAAGTATGTTTCATTATAAATTAACTTGCTGGTAATTGTAACCCATTTTCGTTTGTTAAATTGGATTTTTAAGTACTGTTAGGTTCAAGGTATTCTACAACATTTTAGTGTGTTGTAAAATGGTTCACCAATATCATCATTATAATAACATTGTGCTATCACGTTAGACCGTCTAATACATCCAAATTATAATAAAACAGATTTCACCAAACGAAATATAAAGAAACGTGCTAGAACAAGTTGTACTAGTAGACAACACCACATCTTTCATTTATACTTCTTACAATGAAAACTAGTATCACTTAGCAATATCCAATTATGGTTTCAACATATAACCCTTGTCTCAAATGAGCATTCACAATAGAAATTGGAAATGACGTCAAGTGTACCCCATACAAAAGAGTTGGGTTGCGAATAATGACACATTTTTCGATACCTTGGACATACCAACTCTTGGTGGGGCGAAGCCCTAAAGAGCCTTACGAGGTAAAATATGCCTACCGGGCTTGCCTGGGGCGAAACCTCAAACCACACACTAAGGTTAAAACTCCAAACTAAGGAAGCTAGTCAATAGTAGGAAGCTAGGGAATAAAATAAAACAATATGTTTTTTCCTGGATTATTGTTTTGTTTTTATTATATATATATTATTGACTTGAGAAATTGTTTTGACTAAGAAAAATTTGCAGATTTAAAAGATTAAGAAGTTACTTGAATTTCAAATCATGTGCCATGCTTGTCTCTTACATAATGAATGTGAACATGAACATCTGTGTTTGGCGACAAATAATGTCTAAAGTACTTAAATAATATTGATGAAATTAAAACGGCAGGTAACTTGAAACACAGATACCCCGAATGTGCTACGCAGACATAAGTTTAATAGTCTGTGTAATATACGTTCATTTTTATTGTGTTTAGAGAAAAACAATCTTCAAGATATGTACTCATATTTACTTGCCTCCGTAGTATTATTCCATGTAAATCATTCAACAAATATATTTGATATCCAACAAAGTTTAAAATTATATAGGTACTAACTATGCACAGGAATTTAATCGAAATTGAAGGAAACTAACATTCTGTATGATAACATGAACATTTAATTTGATTTAGTTCGTCTTCTGCCAGGTTCTTGAAGAGCGGGTAACTTATCGAGTTACCCGCTCTTCCGACCAAACGATCTTGGGTCTTTCACTAAGTTTATCCATCGGGTAGTGCTGTGGGTAGTAGCAAGCCGTTCACCGTAGACAATTTTGTGACAATTAAAAGTGAAGCGCTTACGAAAGATGAGAATGCAACCACGGTTTGTTTTCAAAACATACGATACTGCACAAAACATCAGATACGCAAAATATTACAATGCAATCTTGTGTATCGTTGAAAAGCGGACTGAAAATGGAAGAAACTCGAAGCAAACATTAATTAAAAAATAATAGGGAAAAGGACGGTACCCAACACCACAATATGCAACCTCACATACTGCTATCAATTTTTAAAAATCTAAACTCTATACCTTTTGTGACATTATCGTATCAGAAAAACAACTCTTCCTCAATGAATGAAGTAATTAATATAATACAGAAAATAACTATATTGTTATCCAACTTTTCAAAACTTAGGTTACCTCCATGGTATCCATATTTGAAGTTCGATCTCCCCAATAATATTTATCCGATCACTTACAGGCCGGTTAAGGTTACCGCTCCCGTAGCAGAACTACCCGATAGAGTGGCTAATATCCAATGTGGTGGAAGACAATTTACTGAGTTATCCAAGTAGTGCTATCCGGCCAATAATAACGCAGGTGTTTCATCAATGTGATTAGCTTGCAGGCGTGCATAGAAATGACAATCTCTTTTCAAAATAATAAACACATGTCGCATTCTATTCAAACGTTTAAATCAAATGAATTATTAACGATTTCGACCGCCTATGTCATTATATACGTGGCTTTTACCTAAATCGTCCCGGAGGACAAAGAATAGGGGAGCGGGGGACTTGAAGTAACGAGGGTAAGTGGTAACACTCAATTTTTATAGGGTATTTCAACAGTTTTGATTCAAATATCAGGTTTCAATTCTGCCTTATAACGCAAGGTATTACGTAAGCGCTGCCAGTGTCCCGCAAGACGTTTCAATTCTGCCTTATAACGGACGTGATCACGTGCTCCGATTTGGCCAAGTATCGTAAAAAATACTCACGTATTTTCACCATCGTACATTCTATTAATGATTGTTTGATTCTTTTTGTTTGAATGGTAAACTATCTCACTTTGATTTAAACATTAAATTCCATTCTAAGTTTTATAGTTTTTACAAAAATTAAATAACATTTAAAATGAACTAATGGGGCAGGTAATAACAAAAAACGGGGGTAAGTTGTGACATGTTACTACTTGCCCCATGTGCATAAATCTTTGGAAAGTATGATGGTAACGTATTATTATGTCAGTATAATAATACGTACCTGTATTATGTTTTGTAATAATTCAACCAGGCCAAACTTTATTGATTTTTTTAGTATGAAAAACTATAAGAGGAAAACTCCTAAAAAGCCAGGATGTGTATGAGTTGGCGGCTATTGAAGTTTTGGAAAATGGTGCTAGCATTCGAAAAGCAGCCGAACGTTTTCAGTTATGTCATGTTTCGCTCTATAGATATGTTAAAAAGAAAAAAGAAATGATGAGACAATCTCAGTTGGTTACGTACAACCTAGTCTTCACACCTGCACAAGAAGATAAAAAGGCCTCGTATTTGCTGCATGTGCAAAAATCTACTTCGGATTGCTTCCAACAGATTAAATTAAGAAATATGCGCCATATTTTTTTACGTACTAAGTTTAATACTAAATAAATAAGAAAAATTTTACTCAAATTATTTTGTTTTAAAGCCCTTAATTACCATAACTGATTATGTTCCTACTTTGAGTTTGATGATTATGATTATGAAGAGAAGTGTTTTATTCATTATTCTTAGTTGGTAAAATGGCCTATTTATTATTTTGTATTAAAGTTTTCACCACTTTAAGAAGAATTTGTTACTACTCTGAGTGAAAATAAATATTTTATATGCTGCACCATGTGACTGTTATTATTAAAAAACAATATTTGTGGTTTATTTATGATTAATGTTTATCACAATGAGCACCGAGTCAATTTAAATAATAATTATGATACTTATACTTTAATATAACTGATATGGTATTAATTAATCTAAATATGTGTTGTAAAAATAAATAACATATGAACCCCGTTTTTTGTAGCAAATATTTATTGTTTCTACTTGCCCCGAGTCTGTTACAACTAGCCCCAAACATGGGGTAAGTTGTAACACCATTTTTTTTTTAAGTGTCAGGAAAAAAACCCATGGGTAATGATTTTTAATTATGTACTACTTGGATTTAGTAACCAGATACATACTTGAGCAATTAAAATTTTCACAGCAAGAAATATATTTGTATTTCATAAATTACAAGATAATTTCTGAAAATTGTTACAAGCAGCTCCCTGCTCCCCTACAGGAACATAAGAGCGCAATCCTTATGTAGGTAGGCTCGAAATCGTTTCTGGATTTTTCCTGACAATCATTCCTTATCACTAACTAATACATAATTTTTCCGCCAAAAATGAAAGAAAAAAAATGAAGACGAGGGATTTTTCTGAAAGTAATATTCTGCCCGCATGACACGCATGATGGAATCGTTGAAAAAAATTGCATTTTCTAATATTTTCATATCTCCCACAAATAGAAATTACGTCATTTTTTAGATATTTTAGAGAACTTCCCCACTTTTCGAAGAAGGCGCATTATAAATGCGAATTCTCTCGACGGAAAGTCATAAGATTTTATTGAACCCTCATTAACTAGACGATAAAATCATCATAATTTATCTGTGATACATTGACACCGTGTTTATACTCAATGAGAAGATAATTTCATCTTTGGCGCAATAGTCAATAAACACAATTTGTTATGAAATCACTTTAATTTACGTCCTAACTATTTCATTATCTTAGAGACCACAACTAGAAATGAATGAACTCATGGGGCAATGTTAAAACAAAATTATTTTTTAAAGTTATATACGAGAGAAATTACTTGAATTAAAGTCATTTGAATTACTGATATTCAAATAATATGTATAAAATACGAAAGATCGCTCAAGGTACAAATGCAAGACTGATTACTACACCGGGCTCTCTTAGGTATTCGCAGCGCCTATCGCTGAATCTATGATACCGTCGTCAGAGAAAGAAGATTACTTTCACCGACGTACCTAGCGTTTCTATGACCTGCTGCAAGATAAGAAAAAGCGAGAAGACTCGTTTTACGATAAACGTTTGCAGAAGAACATTTACTTTTATGGAACTTGTACGTAGTTATCCTGACAAAAGAATCAAATTTTGTTGAATCAATTTATTTCAAAATTGTATTGAGTTATTGGCCATAATTTCAATGATGGTTGCAGGTCTTATGGGATTAACCTCGCTATATCAAACTGAAGTCTGAAATTGATAATCGTTTCACCATAACAAACAGATTCCGTATTTACCCGATAGTAGAAAAATACAACTTTTCATGTATATGGGAGAGAAATGTTTTTAATATTTTAAAATTATTAATGGAATAATGATTTTATCAATTAAAAATGGTATGATTTGATAATGCAAGAAATAATTTTTACAAATATTCTCCCTATAAAAAGATAATGGCTATTACTTGGCGGTGCCAAATACACCAGTGTTATTAAATTTGAAATCACCAGACACAGTCAAGACGGTATGTAAAATTCAGGTTTTGAAAGGACATTCTCATCAATAATTCGACAGAAAAACCGAATGAAGTTCAACTTCCGGAAATCGTACTTCCGTTAACCTCTGTAACAGATGGGAAATAATATTCGTTTCATTATCGATCATGCAGACCCTCTCGTTTCCAAGCTTTGGTAAATTCGATCTTCTTTGGAATACAAGCAATGACCTGTAAATTGAGTTGCGTTAAAGGGGGCTAATCCCTATATCATTTAAAATTTTTATCCTCGTTTCCATTATTCATCCATATAATTTTCAAATTAGTATTAAGGCGTAATGATCAACCTCTGATTGTGGAACAATAACTACAATTGTACATATTTCTTCCGTGTACCCTACACATGGAGAAGATCTGTGATAACTTCCGGCCAGGTGAAAATGTCAACGAGCCGGGAATCTAACCCGGGACATCTGCTTTGATCGCAGGGGTGTTAACTACTACATCACCCGTTCACCTTCCACAACTGTACACTATTTCCACCCAAATCTAACACCCTGTGATCAAAGCAGGAGTCCAGGGTTCGATTCCCGGTTCGTCGCCATTTTCACCTGACCGAAAGTTATCAATGTCTAAAATTGTTTTAAATGAAAGGAAATTTCAATGATCCATACAAAACTCGAATGCATTATTCATTTATTCAGTAATACAAAAATGTTTCTGATTTGAAAGTGTTCTCACGAAGATCTACTTTTAAGGTTTTATAGTTTTTTATACAACTATACGACAGAAATATATTAAAGACATGCCATAAATTTGAAATAAACATAAAAAGTTCAAGAGTTCACTAACCTTAAAGAGAAATTTTGACTGTTAGAAAACAAAATCTAATACATCATTGTTGAATTGGAACCTGGCTCTTATGTGGAAACAAAAAGTCATTTAACAGTACTCTACTAGGTACTTATATTAAATGAAGCTACTTTAATTCCAAACGATTCATAAAACTTGTAACATCTTACATAATTCCTATATATTAGTAATTAAATCTCCCCACTCCACCCAATTGAAGAAGCGGGATCCCCTCACCAACATAATTTTAAGAAATCAATAAAAGAATTACAAAATAAAATGTCTTTGTAGTAGTTGGAAAACTTAATTTACCGAAAAAATATTTGTTAGTTCATTATATTGTATTGGTATAAGTCGGAGGTATGAACATTAAACCTGGAACCACGTGGTCAAACGACCTCGCTGGTGCAGCTCTCGTTTCTTGGTTCCGGTACTATAATATAGGCGGAATGGATATTCGGGCGAATTAATAGTTACGTGGATATTAATGGAACTAATTATTGACTGTCAGGTTGAAAACAGGTCCATCGAGAAGAGTCCAATATTTCCTGTCTTATCCACGAACTCGCTTTCTCGGCCCGCCCAACCATAAACAATGCTGTCCCATTAGCCGTTAATCTGTGTCTACCATACCGCTGACCCCGCCGTCCGCTGTGAGCCCTCGATAGATCGACAGTCGCCAAACTATCGACCGATGGGGTTCGCTAGAGATCGCTCTATGAAACTTCACAGATATCTCTAATCGACTCCTCCCCGAGGGCTCTGCCCACGAAAACCACGCCCACAAGTGGAATTACAGGCGTTTCTTCTTCCTTGCAAAGTTATGTAACCAAAAATTTTTTTTTAATAAAACACAATGATATTTAATAAATGAACAACATTGCCAAAAGAGCAACACAAGGAACTTTTACAAGACAAACAAAATGTAAATAAATACTCCCTGTCGAGCCTGTGCCTCACAGATCAAAACGAGAAAACAGCATATAACAGCAAGAAAAATTGCGAGATCTTGGCTAATTACTTTGAAAAGTTGCTAAACAGAGAATTCACTACATCAGAACTTGAATTTACTAAAATCTCTAACCAACATCCACACTCTCTTCCTCCAAATACAGAAGAGATTAACGAAATAATTAAATATCTCAAAAATAATAAGACGAGAAGATTCAATAATAGCCGAACTTTGGAAACAAGAAAATGACAAATCTATTAACAAACTGACAAATTATTCAGAATATTAGGACAACAGAGAAGATTCCTCCAGATTGGACAACTGCACTGATTCACCCTATACTTAAGAAGGGGGATAAAACGAATGTAAATAACTACCGAGGTGTTTCACTTCTACCAGTTACGTACAAAATACTGTCTAAAGCAATATCAACTCGAGCAGAGCAACAGCTTGATCCACAAATTGGTGAATACCAAGCAGACTTTAAAAAAGGAGATCATCCGCAGACCAAATTCTCGACTTGAAACTGATAGTAAAATATCTAAAATTACGAGCTAAAAGTTTTGTCATTACTTTCGAGGATTCCAAAAAGGCATATGATTCAATAGATAAGGATGCACTATTCAAATTTCTTGCAGAAATGGAATTAGACAATAAAACAACTATATTAATTAACGAAACACTAACAAACACGCATTCCAAAGTCACATTTAGGGGAAATATCCAAACCTTTTGAAATTAAAACGACGGTCTACAAGGCGATGTTCTCTCACCTCTTCTTTTCAACTGTGTGTTGGAAAAAGTAATTAGAGAATGGAGAATGACGTTAGAAGAGTACTGTTGCACCGGAATTTGACTGGGATATAAAAAGGACAACCTGCTTATAGATTGTCTGGTTTTTGTGGATGATCTCGCAATCCTAGCAGACTCAGTGGAGGCAGCCACCACTATACAGATAGATAAAGCAGGAAAAAACGGTCTCCAGATCTCTTTTCAAAAGTCAAAATTTATACCAAGTCTTAAGACAGCTCCTAAGAAAATTAAAACGAAGTTCGGCCAAATTGATAGAACTGATGAATTCAAATATTTAGGTGAAATAATTGAATAACGTGTTTCGAAAAAAGATGCCATGAATCAAGAATCAGCAAGTTGAAAATAGCCTTTCACATTTCCAACGAGAGGAAGAGAATATCAAGAAGAAGTTAATATCCCTTATCACAAAACTTGGACATAACTCAACATAAGTCCGGAAGCACTATATACTGCGGAGTGTCTTATTATGAACAAGAAAATATTAATGGAACAAACTGAAAGGAATTTACTCAGAAAAATATTGGGTCCAATAGAAGATGGAGAAAGATACAAGGTTCAAGAAACGTCTAAACAAAGAAATTTATTCACGCATTGAAACAATTACAGACACAATTAGGAAAAGGATAATTGTCTTCTATGGGCACCTCAAAAGAATAGATGACAAAAAATTGTTTAATTATTTTGGAAAGTTGAAAATGGATAATACCTGGTTTAAGGAGACTGAGAACGATATGGAAGAGCTTCATATTAGTACAGAGGATATACAATATACAAAACCTTTCGAATAAAATTGCAAAGGAGTAAAGGTTTCCAGTAAAAGCCTAAGAAAAAGACGGGTGCAAGACGGAGGAAAGAAAAGATAAGCATAGAGAAAGAAAGAAGGAATGATGAAAAGAGAAGAAGAAAAGAAAACCCAGTTCAAATGAACATAGTCCATAGTGGCTCATACGAATAGAAGTAGTAAAACACAATGAATGCATCACACATATTTTATTTTATTGTTGTTGTTTTCCGATTTAATTTAATTGATTTTAATACACTAGCCTTGCTTCGCTCAATACCCAGGCCGTCACATCACAGATTCCCATTTCCTGGGTTATGCCCCAGCAAGCTCAATGATGAGTATTTTAGGTTCCGAGAAGGAGTAACTCCCAGGGATGAACAATAATACGCTGTTATTTCACAAGTCAATTATTTATCGTGGGTGTGGTAATTTCGTAGGTGAAACGGTATTGTGAAGCAGTAATAAAATCATCACAGAATCATTATTTTTGTTTGAGTTTGAAAATATGAAACTTCTGAAATGGTATCACAAACTGTGACCACACTTTTATTTAATTTTTGTAAAGTAAGGATTTTAAATTTAATCCTGATATATTAATATTACTTAATAAAATTTTAAAATTAAATGCATTTTCAATCGTACATTGAATCACAATGCACCACTTGTATCTACTAGTACCCATTATTTTACCTTTGATACAACAAATGTACGAACAATTGTGGACATGAATTCTTGTTAGAACATATGTATTATTACTCAACGGAGGTAATATTCATAGGGGATCATTATCTCAGTGTGCGCTGTTAGAAACTTCCACCACTCTTCATTCCATGCACAAAATTTCATTAATCAAAAAGAATTATTAATTTAGTCAGATAATTGTTGTCGAAAACATATGCTGATATTTTCAAGAATACATGTAACATTTAGTGCGAGTACAAAATAAATTTGTTCTACATTTCTATAAAGGTAAAACACCACGTATATATTTTTTTTGTTAAAAATATTCAAACATATCCACACCGGATATTTTCATTAGGATTATTTATGGAGAAAAAGGAACACAAGTATGGGATCTAACACAGACGTCATATTTTGCGTCAAGATTTGATTTCAAAATATATTTCCGTATTCTGTAAATGAGATTATTTCATATTCTTAATATATAATTCTTGAGTGTCATTTCCCAGTAACGTTTCAAAGGAGTGTATGAAAACCTTTCAAAATATTTCACACTTTATAAATTTCTGGCATTATAAGGAAACAAGGGTTCTAATGACCTTGACATTGACGAGCCCTAAAACCCCACAAAAAATCTAAGGAAACGTAAAAGTACAAAAACATTTAAGCCACAAATAATACAGGAAATATATATTTTTTGTGATTATGAGCGCTTTCGTTGATGTCCATCGTTTTCACAGCACTATACACTCTAAAAATGCCAAACTAGAGACGACATATAAAATAAAAATACTAGTCCACATGACAAACGCAAAAAAAAATGTTTTAATCTTCTTTCACGTCGCTGTCTATCGCATGTCGTCTGCATTTGATTTATGCTTTCATCGTTCTCCTCGTGTGCCGGATATCCGCCTGGGTGGTTATCCCCACCCCTGGCAAAGGTCAACTGTTGGCTGTGACGTCACCTCCGCTAATTCGTCCGCCCACCTGAGCAACACTTCGTGTATAATTCAGAACCCGACGTGACCAGTATGTCCCTTGAGCCCGTGGGCTTCGCGCGCTACGAATGTTGACTGCACTTCAAGGACGGGATGAAAAGTAGCAGGAGAAATATGTTTCAGCCAATCTCTCGTTTAGTAACTGAAAATGCAATATTATGGACAAATAGGTACTTCCAAGGAAAGAAAAAATCAAGTCTTAAATTGTTCATATAATAAAATATCAACATTACTAAAATATAAATTCCATTCTGAATAAAAAGAATTTATACTTATTATATATAGTCAGTTTACAAATAAAGAGTTATTATTAAACATTTTATTTCAAACTCTAACTGTACTTTGTGGGTTTTCGTACTTTACTCTTTTACTACCCTATGTACTGAAAATGGAGTTCATGAACTATGCAATTTAAAAAATGAATTGAAACATTATCTCATTAACCTTCAGTACATTAACGCATAATTATGGGCATCTTAGAAGTTTAAAATAAATTATTTTTAAAAACAAATCGAGTGATCTATTTGACGAACTTTAAAACACTCGGAATTAAAAAGAATATTCCGATCTGGGCGAAATTTTAAAGTAACATGTTGCTCAACACCAAGGAAATATTTCTTGACCGATTTTGCATTACTTTTCGAATAGTATATTAATTTCACAAACATTATGAAATTAAAAGGGTCTTGAATAGAAATATATAATCTCAATAATTTATCATTTAACGAACGCAAAAATGACAAAAATATGTTCCGTAATATTTTTCCCGTGTAATTAAAACGAGGACAAATAGGTGTGTAATTTGTATACATTTTTTGATCATATTAAGAATTTAAAATCTGTTATATACATTCCACAATTTTCTATGAATAAAATTTTTTTAAAATAATTTCATAGTACAAACTATAATATTGGATAAACTCACTAACATCAACCTTTTCGGAATTAACATCCTTCACATGATGGAATTTTTGGACATTTCAAAACTACATTAGTCGCTTAACGCCATGAAATAATTGTATTCATCTCTTTTTCTTACTTGTAACAGTTTCTTTTAAAAGAACTGAATAAGGATAGTCAGAAACTTAACTAAATTATTACAACGGCTTTACTCTGTGTATATAACAAACTCGCCTATCATTCGTGTGATGAAGGACATAAAACTGTGGACCAGAATCTAGGGGATGTGTGATGAAAACATTAAGGACAAAAAATAAGGAGGGGGACACAAAATAAGGAAAATTAAAGATACCCTAGTCCTAATAGCGTCGGGATCGAATAGAACAACAGGTGACCAAGACAGGTCAGGAAAGAGAAAGGAAGGAGCCTTCCACAAATAATGCCAGAGTCAGAACGGGGCCCCGTGTTTGCCAAATACGTACTTACTAGATGTAAGTTCCCTGGTGGGATAATCAAATCATCACTTGAGTAAGAGAGGATGCAAAATCTCATCCGACTGCCCAGCAGGCTAGCATATTTGTAACAAAACATCGGGGATTTGGAGACGAATAAGGAGAGTAAGCACCGAAGAAACTACAGACTAGTTCACTTTCTTATTTCTACCACCTGTTTTTTGACTTTATATCCATGCCAATATGTCATACGACGAGAGAGTCACTTAACAGTATGCACAAGAACTAAATAATTTCATTTCACACAAAATGGGCTTCATTTAAGCTTAAATCTCCGGTTTTTGAAGTATGAAAATTAAATTATCATACAACCCAAAACACAAGCTTGTGATTTTGAAACTAAAAGCGAAAAACCAATGCCCTGCTATTTTAATCTTGTTCTCTTTTTGCAGGTATGTATTCTCTTTTGATGTTTTGAAAAATGCTTATGATCACCGACGATTCGATTTGAAGACAAAGTTTAAACATGCAGAAGACAAAAACTCCGAAGAAGGTACCAGGATGAAAATAAGAATTTCGCTTGTGGGAAATGAATGGTGGTGACAAGTACTAAAAGATCTCAACAACATATAAAGCCATTGAAACCTGACACATAAATCCAATAACTTCCGTTCAATATCACCAATAATTTTATGTTGTATCCTTACATCGATTCCGAAAAAAATTCTTGAATCGCAAGATTGGCAGAAGATAGATTGTAGTATGGGAGGTCTCCCTGTGGAAGAGCCCCGCACATAGGTTTAAAAGGCACTTTATACCCCTTAGTACAGTGAGGGATACTCCATCCCCAGGACCTAACAAAAGAACACCAGAGATTGGATTTTAGCCTTCCTGATATCCACTAAGTTCGGGAAATTCGAACCTAGGTAACAGTATCTAGTTTGAGCAAGAGCTTCGTACAAACAAAGTACATGCGTGGTCTCCTCCTCCATGCCTCATCTCCTACACATTGGATCCTGACTGATCCCCATAATATGTAAAGTATTATGACCTGCTAGCAAACCCATTACTTTCCTTATATGACTCCTACCTCAATTTAGTAGGACCTTTCTATATTCTTGGCTTGGTCCTGCGATTAGCTCGCGAGCCTGCCTGGCTATATGCCAGATGGTGATATGTTGCTGGTGTGTCCAATTGACAACCTCCAGCCTCACCTTTCGTGGAGATATTGCAAAGAAGGGTTCCGGACCCACAAAGTCGCTCTTGGATCCCAACTTTGCCAGTTCATCCGCCTTTTCATTTCTCCTGATTCCCATATGCCCAGTGTTTCGAAAAAGCTCAATAGACGCTTGTACTATCCTAAAGGTAACAGATTAAGTACACCTGAGACGATCAATCAACTCTTGCGAACAGGTGAGATGAGCGCCTGCGCACTTCTGCAAAATCGACATTCCCACTCTGAAGATAGTAATACATTCTCAGTAAGCAGTGGACCCCGCTGCTGTTGACACTGCAAGTACGGCTTGTCGCTTGTCGCAAAAAAAGGTAGTTTAAAGTTACGCCACCAGAGTGCACCAGTGACCGAGATCACGAAGGGCAGGCGAAATAATTTCAGAATTCCTTCATCAGAGAGCGCAGCATTCGCCCTCCCTTGACAGTCGAATGACGATGGAAGTTCATCTGTTTTTTAAAGCAGCCTTGTTACGAAAAACGAGGAGTCTGAAAATACGTATCTTATCAAATTCGTTTTTTTAAACATTTTTTCATATTGAAACATTTTATTAAAATTCACATTATTGAATAGTGTGAAATTGATTCTTAATTTTAACTTATTATTGGCAGAGTTTTAAAAAACTTCACGACAATGAAATCTTATTTTTTAGCAGCTCCAATCAGATTAATCCTTTTCCAAACAATAGGTGTGTTCTTTATTGAATTGATCTTCCATGCTACTCACTCTTGTGAAAACACTATTCCTAGGAGCCTGCTTGCTGCTGCTGTCTTCTGGCTGATATCTTCTGGCAGATTTTTTTGTGTTTTGTGTTGACACCCAGAAACCCACCAAAGGATAACTGGGTTTCGTTCACGGTGTATGTCTAACATTCGTTGGCATTGCCACACATGTTTGGATGCTGTTCTATAGGCACATAGTGCCCTTAGTGCTGCTGACTTTCGCTGCATATGTTAATACGACCATTAAGTCCAGATATAATCAGTATGTTATTAACGCAGACCAGTATTACAAATACATCTGCCTGGAAAACTGTGGTATGAGATAGGTGGATCCTTGTATTAGGACCCCAGATCCCGGCCCCAATCCCAGCTCCCGTCCGCGAGGCATCCGTAAACCAAACGTCGCCCGCAGACTGCAGACTGGTCCCGAAGCATGTGACCCAATCCTCTCTCGTGGGGAGGACCTCGGAAAATTTTTAATCTATGTTATACCCGGTACCCATCAAGTCCCTAATCATTCCTGACAGAAGACTCGCTATATGAAGTTTGTCAGGATTGCCGTGTGTCCTTTGAGAGGATTCTTAAAGGACCACCCACCGAGTGACCATAGGCGATATACGCTCATGCTTGCCAGCTCCTCAATATATAAGTGCAGCGGAGGAAAGCTTAGAAATGCCTCCATGGCACTGTGCGGAGTAGTACCCAGCGCCCCGGTATTCTTAGACAAGCTAGTCTTTGTATGCTGTTTAGCCTGGTAATTGCCGTCCCTACCCGAGTCAGGCCACCAGACCAGTGACGCGAAAGTGCTCGTAGGCCTTAGACAGCAACATAGAGCCAGTGAACCACCTTTGGTCCCAGTCCCCATGTCCTCCCAATAGCTCTACGACAAAATTTGCGCGCCCACAAAATTTGCGCGCCTTTTCCAGTTTATGATTAACGTGTTTTGTCCAATTTAGCCTAGCATACAAGATCACCTCAAGATTCTTAACTGAAGTTGATCTGACTAGTCTTTTCCCAAATAAGAAGGGCTCCGACAAGTCATCGAGCCTTCGTCTCCTCGGTAAACAACTAGTTTCGTCTTGTCAGGGTTAACTGACGTATGTATCCACCCTACGTAAGGAACCCGGCATGAGCTCCGTAACCGTACTGGGAAAATTGCCCATGACCACCATGCTGATATCATCAGTGAAGTCCAAGGCATAGATTCCCTCAACATTGAGTCTGACGTGTAGATCAATCATCACCAGACACCTCAGAGTTGGTACCAAAACTACTACTTGTGGACACCCCCTGTCTATGATAGGCCTCAACATAAAAGCGTTGAGGGATAGAAGAACTTGGCGGCCCTGCAAGGAGGCTATAATCCATTTTTATAATGTAGGACTTACTCCTCTTTTCACTAAGCTAAACTTTATTGAGCTTAGCATAGTAGGGTTTAAAGTGTCCAAGAAAACAACCATAGCTAGTTGTTGCTGGTCAAGGGTATTCTCCCGCCTCGTCACTAGCAGGTGAAGAGCAGTTTCAACGGGTTTCCCTCATTGATAGGCATGTTGAAGAGGATGCAGTGGTCAACCCTTCAGCACCCTCTCCCTGATATACCTATCTATCAGTCCCTTCAAGGTTTTCAAAAGAAAAGAAGTTAGACTAATAGAACGATAGTCCTTAGGCGTGGTATGACATGGTCTGCCAGGTTTAGGTATAAAGACCACTTTGGCCTGTCGCCACAGGGAATGTACGTATCCAATGGTAAAAATGCACTGTAAATTCTAACAAGATGTAGTATTACGTCCTTCCCACCCTTCTGCAGAAGTGCAGGGAAAACGCCATCCACTCCAAGTTTTGAAAGGTGCAAAAGATGATATTGCCCATTTCGCTTGATTATAAGTAACAATCTTCGCCACTTCATTCCATTCTTCCCTATCAGGCCAGCGAGATCCCACTGATTCCACCTCACTATTTGTGGTTAATGCACCAGGAAAGTTCGTGTACAGCAAAAGCTCACAGTTTCCTACTCGGTCGATGTGAAGTCCCCTGAGGGATCCTCCAGGGTGCCGATCCTGGTCTTAGAGTCATTATTAATTATTGTAAGAAGTCTACCTGCTTCATGCTGATTCTCGTTATCATCATAGGATATCCTTCCTGACTTCCGCCTTATATTCTCTCTAAGACTCCTGAAAGGCGTCCCTGCTTGTTTAATCTTCTAGGGTCCTGAGCCTATGCCAGAGCCCTCTGGTCCTCCTCCTAAGGTATTCCAGGTAGCTATACCATCTAAGGCTACCTGATGTCTTTCTCCTCTCCATAACTGGGCAATTCATCTCATGAAGCTTGGTAGAAAGTATTTTCATCCTTGTTTTCAACACTTCGACTACTTCCAATGCAATGAATGGCACTGAATAAATGAAACTTTGTTTTCCCAATCTGCACATGTTTTTTTTTTACATCTTCCGACATCACATCATGACATTTTACATGCTTCAACATCCTCCAATACATCCTAGCAATCTTTCTTTCTTTACTGGATTCTTGAACTCCATCCATCCACATTCTGATTATCTTTCAACTGAAATAAGATACCCGTCCCGCACTTTCTACACGTTAACGCTAAAAAAAATATAAAAGGAAATTATATGGTAAAAATAACAATTTATCAAGATAAATACATCATCTTTACATAAATAAGACAAACTTATATAATATAATCCTTCTATTCATTACCAAGTCTAATTGAAACTGTGTCAGTCCTGTTGGAAAATTGTCGTCATTTCATGGAAAGAAAACACCAAAATGTATTTGCTCTTCAGCATAAAACTAAGAATTATGAACATCTTTTCGCAATTCTAACCAAGAAAATCAAATATGTCATCTTCTAATTTGATTTAAAGACGTCAAAATCATCCTGCTATGATACTAATTGTGATATCGCTTTCTTTGAGTATGCTATAGCGCATTCACATAAACAATTTCAAGACTTATTTTTCATAAATGAGCTAATATTTAGTTTGATTTAAAATATTTGTTGATGTTTTCATAATTCACAAGATTTAAATCATAACAAATCTAAGCAGTAATAAACGATTCAACATGAAAATGAATCAAATGTGTGAATATAATATGTCTCTCTTAAGAATCCATTACTGTAAGCAGGAAGTAAATAACTGAGCAAAAGCTTCACTCCGATTCAAAATATTAAATTTTTATTCTCATTTTTCTTTTTCTATAATGCAGGCTGAAAATATTGTCCTTAAATGATTGATTGTTGAAATTAAAATGGTAATTGAGTGTGTGCAGACTACTTACAGTTAAGTGACGAATTAAATGTTTTCATTTGCTTATTCTACAACCTCATTAACGAATTTGGAACTAAACTCTAATACATCGTTGGATTAAATTCGCTTAAATAGATGTTATTCTGCACACAACAAACGCAAATCTCTTTGTATCTCGCTTTATTTACACAGGTTCAGCATTATCAGCGCTTGAATTCACACCGTAAAACATTTATTCCAGGATAGTGTTCCTAAAGTTCATTACAAAGGATTACTACAGTATCTGACTCAACCCTCTATTTAGTATATTAATACTGCCATAAAATCCTTGTGACAACACAAACTACTCTCTGAGTGAGAGTCATAAGGGCGCATATGCAAACGAAAGGAAAGTTTAATTAAAACTGTTAAGTACACCGGTTAAACCTCTCTTGATTACTTTACTTGTATTGTTTCCTAGTGCACATGTCGAATAATAATTTGCGATTAACCTCACCTTCGTTCTGTGCTATTCTTTCTGAACATGAATTCTATATAATATGTTACATATTTCTTAACCTTTGATAAGACAACCCAACATATCTCTTTCCCGTGTTTTCTTCTCTTTTCCATAGTATCTTTTTTATTTCCTAAGTAAAAAACTTCTTCATACCTTCCCCTTAAAGATATTAATACGCACGTTATGAATTTTTAAGATTTAAAATACATCTTTTGTCACATTATATTCTCTCTGGTTTTCTAAAACGCAACAGTATGTATTACACGCGTTATGCGTAGGGAACTTTCTTGTTACGTTTTTTAATGACATGAAAATTCACAGAAGTGTCGGATTATAAAGCATCTTTGCAACTCAGTTTTATTCTGTTTACTTTTTGTAATTTAAAATGTACAAAATGAAAATAGTAAATCAAATGATTTATATGTTACTTAATCTCTACAGTATTCCACAATTATTCATTGTTTGTTGCATATTTCCTTAGTTCTATATTACGAATTTGTCAATAATAGACCCACACGAGGTAAATTTAAAGTGTTGTGAACAAAAATCGAAAAAGACAGCAAGGTTCAATGTCTCGTTTCTTTTTGGAAATGTATTATTTATTGATTTATTTTGATCAAAAAACTCATATTTTTCTTTGTTTTACACTTAAGGTTTCGGCATTTTACAAACATTTTCGGCTTCAAAATTGCTTGCTCTTACCCACTTTATAAATTGAACATGTCTTCTTTTATTCCTATCATTCTTTCTTTTATCCTGTTTTTTATAATAATGAAAGACGACACGTTCTATTTTCTGTTAATTTCCCTTTCACAACAATTTCAAAGTTTCATGTAGTAAATAATTATAGAAATCTCTTAGATTGCGGTGAACCTCACCGCCAGGTAACAGATTAATTATGTTGAATGAAAATGGGAGACGGGACAAGGGTTTGAACCCGGGACCTTGAGCTCAGCGCGCTCATGCACTTACCGACTGCGCCATCCCGATCGCTTCCTGGACCCGTCACAGAGGTCTTTGGGTCTCGCAAGTTGAATGAGGATGGAAGACAGGCCCAGGAGGCGAACGGGATGGCGCAGTCGGTAAGTCTCTGCTTATCAGTTACCAATTCTTCACCCTTTATCAGTAGCAAAATTTCACTCCCAAAATTTGCAAATGTACTACAATAGGCAGCATACCCGAAGCATTAGATTGTACCTTCCTTAACAACAGACTTGACATTCACTGCATACTTCTTAGTTCACGTTTTAAGAGTACATTTACAACTATGACTTACATACAGTTGCCATTCGTAATTATAGACCTTATGACCCCAGTTTATAGTTTTAACTGTTAGATACTATTCGCTACAAACAGTGTTCCGTGCAACGATCTAGCTATACGTCCGCCTTCTTTATGGAATAGTTTAATTTTGAAACAGTTGCTTCTTGTTTTTGAGTTTCAAAGAGGAAAAGATTTGTATTTTACATCAGTATAAGCAACACAGCATATTGCAATTCAAAATGTTGAAATAAATAACATGACCTTCAAAATATGAACGTATGAGATTACATATTATATGAACGTATGAGATTACATATTATATGAACGTATGAGATTACATATACAGCTTGCTTGAGGATCATTCTAATCGGATACATTAACTTGTAGACGTACCTTACTACATATACGGCGAAACACGTACCTTACTACGTATATGATGTAACTTCCTCATGCATTAACACATAAGAGATGCATGTTGTTACACCGAGGCATTACACGCCATGATGTTAATGCCGTCGTCAAAACGAAGGACTCAGAGACTCAAAATCAAGGCCAGAATAATACACACCGTCCGCAAGAGAGTCTCTAAATACGACGCAAATTGTAAACATTAGAAGACTCCGTGAGACGCACGCGTCGCATGTATCATCAAGCGTATGTCGCCTATTCATTAAGAAACTTCGAAAAACTTGGGTCTGTTTGTTAAGAAGCTTCCAGAAAGCTTCAATAGACGAACCTCGACGCTGTGTTACGTCGTTAACGTCGTCACCAGTCAAAGTTTAGTTTATAGCAACAGCAACGACTGAGAAATCAGTACAACGGATTCTCTTGATGAGTGAACATCGTCTCCGATAATAACCTCTACCAAGAAATCCAGCTCTGCGCAATAGCCCAATCTGAGGCAGAATTCTACCTTCAGAGGTCACGAGACACCCTCTCACGTTATCTGCAGAAGCCTGGACGGAAGCGCCACCTCATGGTAGGCGGCAGAACCTCGTACTCCGACGCTATCATCTAGCCACGGCAGGACTTCGCACCAGAAGCGCCACCTCGCGACGGACAGGAGAAGTTCCATAACCACAACGACCAAATCATTCAGAGTCGTGAGTCGCACGAAAGAAACTGTTCATATAACTTTCATACCTGTTGTTGTCACCCTGGTGTGTTGGTATTAATTATTTGTTTACATTCAAACTGCATAATAAACCTTGTACTGCATAACCTTGAATATTTATTTTGGAAGGAGGAATCTTATTGCGAAACAAGTCTCCATATCGAGACTTGTGAAGTAATAAAAATCTCTTCCCCGACAAACTGTTTATTTGATATAAAAAAAGAGAAGCAATGCATATTTCTTCTTGCGCTGCTCAATATTCGTTACATGTCCGTCAGAGCATTATAGCACACCAGTCGTATCCAAAATACATATTTGTGATTCCTTGTAACGATTCCTGATAATTTACTAACCTTTCCGTTGTCTATTTTTGCAGAACCCGGCCTCAAGCTAGTCATTAACGTAGCGGTCTGTAAGATGTTACTTTTGTGCAATATTAGCCTTCTTTCGATATTCTTTTTTTTTATTTTCTCAAATTCTCTCTATTATGGGAACTATTCCTCCTTCCAATTAATTCTTACATAAAACCCTTATAAAGGATATAACCACCTTCCTATTCCCCAGTACTTTGTCATCAGTAATTGAATTACAATCAGGTATGAGAGAGAATGACCAATGTTTCACCCTTTTTTTCCTTTTTCCTCTTTTATCTAAATTTCATTAACTTGTTTAATTTCCATTAATGGTCATATCTCGTAAAACTATGCGTCCTTTATTGTCTCAGTCAACAGTGTTGTTCAGGAGGTGGTCCAAATATCTGTTCCATTATTCTATCCCCCTTCCGCGTGATATATACACTCCTGCTTTTTATAGTGATACTCATTTATTTTAGAAGAAAAAAGCATTTACCAACATTTTATTCATTCATCAAACCCCTGGAAAATGGATTTTTTTGTGTTCAGCGGATATCATTGACGCTTCCATTCTTTTACCCCTTTTCAATATGTCCCCTCTTTCATCCTTCGATCACGGCTTCATTACCGCTTTGTTCCTTTTCCGAGGGGTAGGTATGACAATCTACATTTAGCTCTCGGCGTAGCACATTCCGTATACTGCCTATTTCCTAAAAAATATTTTTGTCACTATGAATATCAAACTGTCTGTAGTTTAGTGTTTTCACTACCCTACACAATTTTATAAATCTTACCCGCCCCCATGCGTCAATGGATAAATCCTCACAGTCATACGCAACACTGATTGCATGGCAATTTGCCGGACATAATCCTTTAAGTCCCTTGCGCACTACAAACTTCCGTTCATATCGATAATAGGTTTTTCACTTAAAATTAAAAATACCTTTTTGACCAAATAAATTCGGTACATAAACATGGAAAATCAAAGAAACCGCAAAAGCAATTTACTTTCGTTTCGCATACCTCTGCGCATCGGTCTCATTCCCATCCTTCACCACTTCTACCTGACCGAAAATACGAATAGGTTGATAGTACGAGGTTGGCAGAATAGACATGTGCTTTATAATTGGTAGATTTTCCCAAAGCCTTCAAAAAAATATGTTGCACTCTAAAATATTACCTTTAAGACAAATTTACTGTAAAGTAAGAACTGCTTTTCAAATGCATACAATGGTACAATACCACCAAAGGACACTTTTACAAAAATATTAATATCACATTGTTCTCAATCTCAAACAGTATTAATTTTGCATCAATGTTATGAACAAAAAAGGGCAGATGCATTTTTGGAGGCATTTTCAGAGGCAATTATTTGGTTCGCTACGATTGACAACGCTTTGTAAATTCGCATCAGGAAACGTGGAGTATTCTACTTTGAAGCGGGGATCCACTGGTAAAGCAGCGCAGTCTGACGGTGACCTCTGTTTGCTGTGGAGCCTCCGGCGCAACAGGTGCGCGCTGGAGAAACCCCGATGCACGCCGCAATACCGGAGCCACGCCCTATCTACCTACCACCGATGCCTTTGCTAGAGGAATACTTTACGAATATCCAGTCAACAAATCCCATACTCCTATACACCCTTTTACTAAAAATTTACTATTGAAGACAAATTACACAGGCAAAAAATTAAAATTTGTTCTGAGTCAAAGGCGAGACCTATGTGTCCCTACGTATGTATCCATATGTTATTATGTACGCAAAATCCCAATATGACTTCAAAACTGCCCCGTCGCCCTCGATTTTCCTTTAAATCGAAGAAAAACCTTCTATTCAGAAGAAAAAGTACACACACAAAATTGGTCTGTTTCAAAAACGAGACCAATGCACTCTTACGTATTTTTTACGCGCTCAATGCGAATTCTAAGCTAGAATAGCTCTATCACTCTCCATTTTTCTTCACATGCATTTTTCCTGTATATAAAGGTAAATTACTATTCAGGATGAAGTCATATTCCTTATACATCTGAGTTATTCTTCTTTGTGATACCTCAAGATTTAATAAGAGACTAGCAGCAAGTGCTCTGATATACTGAGAAATACTAATCACAATGTTTTTGAAATCCTCGGTTACTGTACATGAATCGTGCTCAAGAAAAAAATAATTTTATTAAAATTTATACTTCTCACCAGTATCATGTTTTACAGAAAAGAGAAAGAATAATTTTTAAAAAGAGCTTCAAACAGTGTCATTCACTAGAGAGATGATTCAATCTCTGCTTGTATATAAGGGACTTGCAAAAAATGTATTTTTTTTCATTTTATTGAACACTAAATTTTGATAAATTTATCATCACAATGAGTTTTGTGTTTGTCTCTCATAGTAAAAAGAAGATTGCTATGATGACAATAACTGCCAGCGACACACCTCGTTTCAGCTACATTCCACCTGCACTTCGTCCGTAATTCATTCCACCGCCACCATTACCGTATCCAACGGTGCCATCCGGCGCACGGCGCTCTACTAAAGGGATCGCTTTGCAGTTGCCGAGGTAGTTATAAAGGAGAACAGACGCCATCTCTGCTGCTACCTTCGTCAGAGTTTCCATCGCCGACGTTCCACAACTTCGCAAAGCTTTCCACCCCTCTTCCTCGATGACTGGTATTTCCTAGAGGAGAAATCATTAACACCGCCATCGTCCTCCTTCTCTCAGACAATTATCTATTAGGTCACTTCCCTTAATATCCCCACTCCTTTCACCATTATTTGTATCGTCTCCGCCACCAACCACTCTGCTACCAAAATATTCATCTTCCGTCTATCTAAACACCGTCCGTTACTATAACCCTCTTTGCTATGACAAGGAAATTGCTCTCTTAGTATTTTGGTTCAATTGTCAACAATTTGCTAACTTTACTGTACTTGTTTCTCAAACAGACGAAGCTATCTAGAACGAAATGATATCAACAGGCTTAAATGTGAAACAACGTTATAGGAAGCAAACTGATGCTCTTCAAAAATGTATTTTTTGTGAAAATGTAAGCTTTTTGGAGATTAGTGAAAGAAACGTCAATCATATCGAGTCGTCGTTGGTTCAAAATATGCTGATGTTATTAAGTAAATTAAAATGTTGATGTAGATATACACAAATTTTTTTAGATTGTAATATTTTTACAGAATACAAGTTACTTTTTTCAACAAAGATGCGAACTTACTTTATGATTTGTGGATCACTCTTACATAGGTTCACAAACTCGAATAATGGCTCACTGCGTCTTTTTGTTATTGGCCTTTCGTAATATTTTTTTGTACATCCATGGCCGCCTCTATTTATTTTTCACGTCTATATAATGTAAGTACTTTTCGTTCCTAGAATCATGTTTCTGAGGATTAAGCCACATAAACGAAACTATGTTTCTCCGCAAACTCTTCAACAGTTAAATGAAAAATTCCTACATATTAATTTGTCGTAACGACTAGAAAATGAGTAGTATATTTGTCGTACAGTTCTAATGCATAAGTTTACATTTCTCAATTTCTCGTACATCATTGTACATAAATTATGAACAATCCCTAAGATAATAAAAACACGCATTTCACTTTTTTGTTTGTGAGTATACAATCGTTATATTAAGCCAACATACTTTTATTAATTATACGTATGGAAAACGTAACGTTTCCACAAAAGCTGAAAAATATTATTTTCTTTCAAACCTAGTTTTTTTTTCTTTAAAAATAATCGCAAGGAGTGACTTCTTAAAAACTATTGCTGTATCATGAGTTTTGAAAGAAAAAAGAAAATTCTCTTTCAAAAAAAGTTCCAAAACTAATTACTTGTTCTAAGTGTTTTTCTTCATTCTAAAAATTTAAATGAAGTAAAACGTGTATGATACTGTTTGATTATTCCTTCAGCGAAAAGACCAAGACAAAATAACCAAATCATTTCAATTTGAAATCTACACAATGCGTATATTATTCTTTAACATTTTAGTTTAAAATCTCTTTCTGGGTACATGTTTTCAATGCGAACTTTACGTACGCGATGCGAAAACTGCACGTTCCACAAAAGGAAGACAGCGGCGTGCACAACCCAAATTAAATTTGAAGCGAGCGAGCCGTCGGCGTTTTTGCACGGGACGTCTCCAACAGTTTACTTCCCCGCCGTGGAACGCAGCAGCTCGGAAACCTCTGACGGCGAAAGAAAGAAGCACTCTCACAGACTTTTGCTGCAACTGTTGGGCGGCGCTGGAATCAGCAAATGCCAAGCAGGGGAGTCTATAGAAGAAGAACCTCAGATTTATTGCGCATCGATCAGTGATTTATTATTTCATAAATCCTTAACTGGAGAAGAACTTCTCATAAATTTAATCTGTGTAGTATTTTATGTGAAAACTAAAAATAAAATACTCACTCTCACAAACACGATTTACGCAAAAACCTAGATCTTAGTGTTTCGGAAACAATAATAATATTTATTTACTACAAATAGGCAGATCTTACCCGGTGGTAGTATATAAGGAAATACAATACAAAAAATACATATCACAGAGCACTGAAATAACATATTGTTAAGTAAATCATTAAACTATATGATTCAACTCATATTAAAGTATTAAATATAAAAACGTTTTACCCTGAAACATCTAAATATTGATAGAAAAAATTATTGCACATTTTATTTCACTGATGACGCAAGCACTCGATTTTCCCCTTTCGTACTTCACATTTCCCTTCCCACCTCTTCTAAATCACTTATTTTCCTCGTATCGACTCACTTCACTCCACTAGCTTCCCATCTACACTAACGTACCCATTCTTCCCGAACTTGCCTAATCGTTTTAATTTGTCTGTTACCGTTTTCTTAGAGTGTTTTTGAATTTAAAAGAGGTTTCTGAGCTCGATAACGCTCCCACGACAACCGCAGGCAAATTGTTCCAGTCCCTGATTGATCCATTAAGAAACGAGTATTTTCCTACGTTTTTTTTTGTTTTTTTGTTTCCTTTCACGAATTTTGAAAAAGTGATATTGTCGGTTTTTCTAAACGCTCTTTGATACTGAAGTTTTACTACCTGATTTGTGCATCGGAACTACCATCGCATTCTTCCAGTCTTGTGGTATTTGCGTATTATTAATTGAGATTTCAAAAATGCGAGGTAGATATGATTCTATCGTTTCCCCTCCTAACTTGTAAATATCTGTGGTAATCTGTCTGACCATACCGACTTTATATTCTTTAAGTTTCTTAGACGTTTTCAAATATTACCCGCCCTGACTCTAAAGGTATTATATTCTAAGTTACATTCTATTGTTGTGACTAGAAATATCACTAAACACTGACGCGAAGTATTTATTGAATAGATTAGCTTTCTCTTCAGGTTTGTATACTTGTGAATTGTTATCTTCCGAATCTTTCAAGAAAGGCACTTCTTCTTTCCTTCTCCTAAGGTTTCTGGCATATCTGTAAAATCTCTGTTTACCGTCCTTTTCCCTGACTAAAATACCACTAAGAAACTTGTTTCGAACTAAGGTTTTCTCCTTATTTAATTCTTTAGATAAACTTTTGAATTTACTTTGTAGTGTTACGTTCACCTTGCGTTGCGCTCCAACCCTTCTTGCTTTTCTTTTAAGTTATCTAATTTTTGGAGTGTAACATTCTGGATCTGAGTTCGATTTAATTGTTTTGATTGGAACGAATAATTGTTGCGTCCGTGATTAACAATTTAAAATTTCTCCATATTTCTTCAATGTTCTCCCCTTCTAACGACCACTTATTATAATTAAAATATAAAAAATCTTGAATTGCGTTTATGTTCGCTTTCCCGTATTGAAATATTTTCCTAGTCACTGTGGAATTTTGTTTTAAGAGAGTTACCCATTGTAATTCTAGTAGAACCCCCCTTCCAATATCATGTTGTTCGCTAATAACCGTGCATCACTCCTCGCATCAACTTTTCCTTCCCATCTTACTTCTGGAACGTTTAGGTCTCCGATTATTACATGACTCCTAAATGTATTATCGTTAAGGATGAGTTCTTTAATTTTCTTAAGTATTCCTATACCTGTATCCGATGCTCTATATGCTACGACTATTTTTTTCGCAGGCTTTGTTTTCAATTTGAACGTCTAACAATTCATGGCAACTATATGAGAATATTAATAAGCTGTTGAAAATAGTTTAAATATAATTAAAAAACCCTCCACCTATTTTATTTTCTCTGTCCCTTCAATAAATTGCATATCCTGATATAAATATTTATTCTAATTTATTTCTAATACTTCTACAATTTACCTGTAGCAGCCGCAAAAAGACGCCCTCCGGGCCCAACAACCCCTATTGAAATTTATTCCCATCGTCGACGTCGAAAAGCTCTCAATTTCTCTGTAGTCACCGGAGCATTCTCCCTCGCCGGTATCACCACTTCCCTCACCACGGTCACCGCCTCCCTCGCCCCCGTGGTGGTGTCAGCCATCGCCGCCTCCGTCGCCACCGACACCGCCGCCTCCGTCGTCGTCGTCGCCACCGTTACCACCGCCCCCGTCAGAACGTCCATCGTTGCCTCTTCCACCTCCTCCCACCAGCCTTGAATCACCCGTCGCGTGTCTTCCTTCTTGCCACCACCCCTTCTTCGCCATCGACGCGTCACCAGCCAACAGCGCCTCCGTTGCTTCATTTACCGCCGGCTCAAATATGGTTAGTCAGTCTCTTGCGCAACATTCCTGAATTCTTGAAAATAACTTGCCTAGACTGGTTGCACCACGGCGATTTAAGAGCATTCCCTCGCGTCCAAAATCCCTTGTACTTAACCAGCAATTTGGATCAATCCATAGTCTTTATGCCCAACAATTCCGCTATAGTTTCAAATGACTTTGAAATATTTGAAATTCGCCTCCAATGAGTACCTCTTCTCATTAGCGCGCTGCTCTGATATATATTAGAGTTCACGAATTAAAATGATAAAATAATTTATCAAAAGGATCATACCGTACCTTGGACTAAAGAAAGAAATACCGCTCGTAATATTAATTTAGAGTGGGGCACACTTTCCCAATCGAAGAAAGTTAGCGCGTCTTTGTGCGCTCTTTAAAACCTACATGGGAGAGCCTGCTTGGAAATCAGTGAACGCCAGGCTACACAAACCGAATTACATTTGTCGCGGCGACCACAAGCGTAAAATAAAATGTAGGAAATAGCAAACGGATATTGGTAAACACTCCTTTGTGAATAGAATCATTGTAGTCTAGAATAACTTACCTGCAGCAACACTTTCCAACTTACTAAAAAGAGTAAAATGTTTCCGCAACCGTCTTCTTGCTTCGTTGAAATTGGAAAATATGTGAAGTGTAGTGAAGTGAAGTCAGGTAATTTGAGTCTATGAGTATAGAAATTACTCAGAGTGAAAGTAGTGGAGTGTACATGATTGCTCTCAGCAACTCTTTTTGGCTTTATTTTTTATAGTTATTAATTTATTTTATTTATGTTATAGCAATTACTTTTACGCTAAGGGTATAGGAAGAGTAATGACATATGTGTGTATATTGAGCGTGTTTGTAAGTATGAGTGTGTTTCTGTAACTGTTTGCAAGCGAAAATGTGTTTGTGTATGTATTACATGAAATGAGTTTCATGTAGATAGTTAGTTCCTTAAATCTAATTTCTTTCTCGTTGTAACCAGTGTAATAATTTTCTAATCATTTTATTCCGTTTGTGTGTGTATTTTATAGATATTTTTAAAGATATTGATGATTTGTTTTTTAACTTCGTATTATTGTATTATGCATGTATTCTTTTCTATCTGCCACCGAGCATTACTCACTAGCAGACTAATAAATTATTATTATTATTAAATTTCGCAACGAATATGCGCAACGCTCGAAGAGTAGAGGGGAATAACACCCTTTGGGAAGTGCAAGACAGAGCCTTTCTCATTCATCGTCGGCGTGGCATAGCATATTCCCAGAACTAGAACTGTAAGTACCTTTTTCCGAAGGGTAAATTAAAACTCCTCTGAATGATACTGCAGAATGAATTTTGTCTCTAGATGAAAAAAGGAAAAATTTTCAAGCATCTTTTTTCCCTTTTTGGGCATTTAATGCTTTTTTCCCTAAACCGTGCCTACAATCCCCCTGTTTTCCTTGTACTATAGCTTTTCGATAATCTTCTAGTGCGCATTTGATCATTTTTAAGATAATATGTGTGAGTTTCCATTCCATTTTTATTCGTTTATATCTGGCTTCGAATCAATATCAAAGTATTTAAGTATCTCTCAATTAATGTACTTTCTTATTGCAGTGAATATGTGAATAATATGCCTATTTACTTTCAGGAAATATGGGGTTGAAATCCCGCCAGAAGTTGAAAACAGTGTACTGCGAATCCTCCTCCTCCTTTCACTTTACCAAAATAAATAGCCCGTAACAATTCAAATGTCATTATGTGTGTGTAATTCTATCTTTCGATCCCTGGAACCAGTAGTCTACAGTTTGAGAATGTCCGTTTGTTCCTATTCAAGTGTATTACGAAGTGAATACGAAGATTACCACACTTGTTTTCGTAGACGTCGAAAGAAACTTTCTCATCAACAATAACGATCTATCTCTTAAAAGAAATAAGATATATAATGTCTTAAAATACAACAGGTTCCTATACATTTCTTCTTCTAATGATTTTATGTATTTTCATGTAACTAAATAAAGAAAAATATGAATAGGATAATTTCTTGAATAGTAAAATATCCTTTTTTACTATTCAAATTGACATATAGGACTTTTAATTTTCCGAAATATAAAAAAAAAAGAAATTACCCCATCATGTTTATTTGGAGAATTTTCGGGTCTAAAAATTGNAAAACAATTTTTAGACCCGAAAAGTCTCCAAATAAACATGAAGGGGTAATTTTTTTATATATTTCAGAAAATTAAAAGTCCTAAATGTCAATTTGAAGATAAGGAATCAATTACAAACAACGCAAAACGTGTAAAAAGCATTTGGTTGAGCGTTTAAGCCCTTGAAGAAAGTTTTTAATTTATTTCAGTGACCTGGATGTGTTAACGAAATTTAATATTAGTCCATTTCTGAAATGTCGATAGGATATTTCAAATGCAAAAATGAAATTATGACTTTGCAAATTAATTTTTTGACCCGAAAATCATCCAAAATTCTCGCTTGTGTTTAAGGAATCAATCGCAATAACCCGCAAGTCTGTGCCACATATAGAAATTATTTTATTGAATTTTATATAATTTTAAATTTTGTATAACTGTGATTTTGTATTCTTCATGATGACGTTTGCAGTCTCCACTAGGTGGTGCTAAATGCAGTTTTTAGGGGGAGGAAATATTCGTGGTTTTTTAAGTAACCTACATATTAATGTGAAGTATTTTTCTTCGATTAATTGCATATTTTAGAGTTTAACTGTGACATTGTAGTGTCATTTACAATTCTTTTGCGTGTAGTTTACCAAACCTGTCTCATGGTAATTGGAATCTAGAATAATTCCTTAAATCCTGTGTTTGCAGTCGGAGGTTATAATTGAGTTCATTAATCAATCATTATCATTCGCCCTCATGTCATTCATATGGCACCCACCCGGACATAGTGTCTTAGGAAAACCATCCTGTATCCTAGAATTTGCGCTGTGAAAGTCACACAAGCATCCTCTCATCCACCACCTCCGACTTCTTCAGTGATAAGCAAGAAGGCATTAAGGTGATGGTTTAACACAAAAATAACATATCCAGCATAAATTAGCATCATAGTAGGTAAAGTATAAATACTTTTAAATTTTACACAATACTTAATAGTAACTTACAAAAGTAGAAAATACTATTAATGATTGCTTCCTCACTTATTCCAATTCTAACATAAAACTAAACAAGATTTAATGATATCTATTTACAAGATAGATGTGTGAAGTTTCCAACATTTACTGGACTTTTGCTCGGAACAATTCCGTTTTATTATATTTTGTAACAAAAATTCTAAATAGCCACAAAATAGGCTGAAATGTCGTGAATTTTTATTTAATATTTCTCTACGTAAAAGGCCGTTTTAAACATAAAATCTAATAAGAATAAGATACTAGGCAAATCCATAAATATTCTTCTGAGGTTCCGATTAATAACGAATAACAATTCTAATGAAGGCATGAGGCTCGTGCGCCGAAGATTCTGGGTTCGACACACGCTTCAATTTGTAATCGTTAATTAATCCCTCTCATAAATCTCATCATCTCTCCACTACTATATTGACGTAAATGAGATTGACGTGAGCAAAGATTGTGAAGATTTGATTTATATGTGATTGAATTATCTGCCAACTCCATTTTAAAACTACAAAAATAGTAAAGAAAACGTAAGAAAGATTAACAAATCTGAAACTCTGTCCAAACTTTCTTCCTGCGAAGTTCTACTATGCATATTGTCCCTTCTTTCCCGCTTGTTTCTCTGTTAACTCTTTGGTTTCATTTACGCCTTTTCATCTCCTCACTGTACGTCACGTTCATGTTCAATGTTCTCTTTTCTTAACAGAAAAGGAATTTCAATTCAATCTAAATCTGCCATTCAACTGCCTTCTCCGTTGAGAGTTGTTCCAGCCAGTCAGCGCCGTTCACTTTCCGTTTCTATTAATTGCTTCCGAGATTCCACTTTCGGCACCGTTCCTCAGAGGGTTTGCTCGGATTGCCTTTTCTTATTTTTATCTTCTATCTCAAACTTATTGGGATTTCCGAGCAAATCGCATTTCAGTTATATTGTCTTCCGAATGGTGTCGAGTCAGACTCAAAGTCTACAATGGAAAAAGAAGCTTTTGTTTTCATTATTACGTATTCAAATTCTCGTTTCTAATTAATTCGCGATGTAGATGAAAAGGATTCAGTAACACAAAGTTTGACATAGCTGTTTTCTTTCTTTATCGTTCATGATTCTGACTCATACTTTTGAGTCTTCGTTTTTCTGTTTATTATTACCGTACAAATAAATAATTCAAATATCAAAATCCGTATAGAAAATCCGTAAGAAACAAACTTAAGCATTAATTTTCGAACAAGTTATATGAAATAGTTTGTTTACATCACTAACAATGTGTCTATCAATGTTAAATGAAAGATAACTCTGAAAATTAATAAAAACTATTATGCTACCCCAAGGGTTTCAATTCTTCAGGCCAGGATCGACCTACTTAAATATTCATACATATTATTGTCATCTTATCATAATATATTTCCCGCTTGATTTTAACGTAACAGCGGAACCGCTTGCAGTAAGAGTTATTGTGTGAACAAACAAACTCTTACACACATACACAAAATCATCCATGCGACTAAACACGATGTTGGGGGAGAGAAAATTAAATAAAAACGATACAAAATCTGTTCCTTTTCGCTAAATAAATTTTCTTCTATCACAAGACCCAAACCTTAATTTGTTTATTTCTTATTTATATTGTGCTCATCAAAAATATTTTATTGCAAGAAAATTAGACACGATACAATTTTCAAAAGAGTAATAACTCGTACCAAAAAACTGCCGAATCTACAGAAATCTTCGAAATGGATGAAGGAACAGTTTCAACTTCCGTAAAGAGTACAGCAATGTTGAAAACTCCACTTAATATGGGATGGCAACTTCTCAAATCTTGATTGAAACCAGTAAACTTGACTAGAGTGAATGAGGTAAAGTGTGAGGCATTAACTGAGTTCTATGAGAAATGTGTTTTTACTTCTCATAATTCAGAAAAAATTATGTGTGTTCCAATACATTTCGAGAAATTTTGAAGTATTTTTCGAACACATGAACAGAACTGGTACTAAATACAAAATATGATTGAAGTTTTTCACTTACAATATAATTCTTAGATAAACATATATTGTTACCAATTTGAACCTCCCGATATGAATTTTAGAGATGAATTAACTATTTTAACTAAGAACAGCAAAGAACAAGATAGTAAAGTCGAGATATATTCAGAACGCTAACGCCTTAAATCTGATCGATAATGTAATTGAGGGAATTACTCCAACTAAGAACGATAGAAAGGTACCCAGAACAAAGAGGACGAAAATTGGAAGGAGTGTTTAAAAGTTCTTTGCTAAACAGTAAAGCAGATAAGTTGCAAAACCTATTGTCATAAGAATTTGGTCAAGAAAAACAACGAACATATTTAATAATTGTCTTGTTTTTAGTAATAATGTATCAATAGACACCAAAAATTTTTCCGGGTATGCAATTCACTTTCAGAATTGTTCTATATATTGCACACATATTACTGAAACCTTATAAAACTAAGCAAAAATGATGTATTATAATAATAACTAACGTATAAATTGTAATATTATATTATGTCATGGTTTTGGTATCTGCACTAACAGACACACAAAACTCTCGTGTATTAAAATTTTGAATCATTCTTCTCTAAACTGTTATTCTCTCGTCAATAAAAATATATAGTTTTCATTTAATTCTCTAATTTAATCTATGGAGGAAATGAAATGAAACAGAATGCTATGTCATTGACTAGAGTGTAGAGTGACACACTTGTATATTTCTTTATTTTTGTCCTTTGTTCTGCTCAGCAACTCACAACATACCAACATTTATTACGACCTCACTGTCTCTATAGCTCGTTCATCGATACATCCACCACAGACTTGTTTCGTGAAGGAGTTATGAAATTTTATCACAAGTTTTATCCTGCACTAACTCCTTTGCGGAATACAACCTTTATTGCCGTCGTATTTTACTTGGTTAATTCTCTGTTAATCCTAGTTTATTTTCTTTGCGGGCGTTATAGTCAAGAGTGGAGTTCTAATTTTCGCAACAAATTTAAATTAAGTGGAGAGATGCATTTATTTTATATTCAGTTGCTCTCCTCTTGAGGAGAAGTGGAGTATTTCTGAGGGAGTTGTAAAGTACCAGCAATCAATTTTGTATTCGATTGTAGAGTTTTCGTTACGTTGTTGTTTTTTTATTTCTTTATTTACTTTTTGCTTGGTGTAAGTTCCGTTGTATTAGTTTCCATAAAAGGATGGATTAGTGGCTGAAAATGCTTCTACCATTCATATTAAACAGTATCCCATTACCCGTAAGGGACAAGCCTTATCAATATTTCAATTTTTTATGTCTTAAAGACACATTTCGTTGATTTAAAGGATTTTTGGTCTGCAGAAACAGGTCACCACAAATTTATTAAGGAATGGGAGTAGGTATTATAAATAAAATTTTAAGTCAGGAAAATTCATTTAGAGAAATTATACGAACCACAATATGAAAGTAAATTTACCAGAATCATACAAAAGGTACAATGTGTGAAGAATTATGTATGAGTCATTTAGCATAAGGATATTCAATAAAGTAAAAAAAAGATACAAATCTCGGAAATAAAATTCATAATATAGAAATAAAATGTGATTTATATAAAAATTGAAGACATCAGAAAAAACATACGTTCAGATATGTTTATATTTTTATTAATGTGAAGAATAAATTGACTTATAATTGGACAGATCGTAAAAACTACCCCAAGATATCGTAATCTACAGATTCATCAGGAAGATTTAGTTGGTCAAGAAAGTACATGAAAAGAAATGATTGTATCATGCACCATACAACAGTAAGATTAGCGTTAGGGTATCTTTCATTTTCCTCTTATCTCTTCTTTTTTTTAATGTTTTTAGTAAAGTGAGATATGTTGGGATTTCAGTTTTGAGTTGTAGTTCAGGAGGGTTTTTAGTGGGTATGGCTGAGTCATTCGGCGAGTCCCACACGCGGGGAGAGTCATGTTGGCTCTCCCTAGTGCGTAACTGCATTTTCCCTACCTGTACTAGTTGTAAGGGCTCTAATGACCTTTGATGTTGACGAACCCTAAAGCCCCACAAAAAAAAAAAAAAAACAATAAGATTATATTTTTTTAAATAAAAATAAATTATTTTTCAGAACGAATATTAAACCAGAAAATTCTAGTCAGTAGATTGCTTTTGGATAAAAGTTATGTTCACTGAGAAACGCTACAATTATAACCCAAAATTAACCTACCCAAGTATTATTTGTATTACAAGTACCTATTTGATTCTATCCCAAGTACTTAATTAGTTGTAATAACTGATTTGTGTTTTCAAGGAATATCATTATAAGCGAATATTTATGTAATCTTAATAAATATTATCTGTCACATAGATGGTATCATTTCACTCCTGGTAGTTGAAAAGGAAACTCGTTCATTAGAGATATATTTAAGTGATCTCACATCTCAGAAAAATATTATTATTAATAATACTATGTATCTATCGATATAAAAATCTGTATATAATAATAATAATAATAATAATAATCTGTATCAGAATCTGTAAAGAATACATGATAGATGTAACCGACAAGTGGTATGAACATAACCCAAAACCAGTCACGACCAAAGAAGACACAACTATCATTTGGAACCAGCAAGTAGTAACTGATAGAACAGTAGCTGCTTACAAACCTGATATTACAGTGCGAAGCAATAGAGACAAAACGTTTCGATAAATAGATATTGTAGTGCCCAAAGATATGAACAACTCACAAAAAGAAGTTAAAAAAATAATAAAATACACAGATTTAAAAATAGAAATTCAGAGAATGTGGAAAACAAAGGAACAAACAAACAAATGTGGAAGAGGTCAATAAGAAAACGATCGGCGGTTGGACTACAGTTAGGAATTCTCGCCGTCCTTCCAACTGCTACCACCCGGTTAGACCAAATACACATGCACCACCCCAACCCTTCAGAATAGGTTTAGTGTGTTTGATGACATGTTCCTGTTTCCTCCCTTACCTACTCGATTCATTCCCTCCCGTCCAGTACCCAGACCTGTTCACACACCACGCATTGGAAAGCACAGCCGCCCAAAATCACGTAAAGTAGTGCTATCCAGAGATGAAACCAACACTTTCACGCAGAAATCAAACGTGCTCATACTAACTGATTCGCACGGTCGTCAGGTGTCCTCCGTATTGCGGGGATTGCTTCCTAGCCAGTTCTCAGTCTCCGGTTTCTTTAAGCCAAACGCTCGTTCAGCTGAAGTTATTCGAGAACTGGACACTTACACTAAAAAACTCACAGAGCGGCACACAGTAATCATCATAGGTGGGCAGAACGATATTCATTGGGTTGTCATTTCAACGCGTCTGAACATCCACAAAAACTAAAAATGGCCTCCTTGCACACGAACATAATGCTCTCTAGCCTGCCTCCACGCTTCAACGTTCCACAAATCATCTGGCAGACACAAAAATCACATTTTTTGATTTGCAACCACACCTGACTGCCAAGGACTTTACCCAGCACGGTTTACACCTGAGACTGTCTGGGAAACAGCACTTCGGTTCTCTTCTAGATTCACATCCGACCTCACATCATCCACCTGCCCCATTACCCACTCCTACACCACCTCCTGCACCTACCTCATCTCCTCCTCCTACCTCATCTCCTCCTTCTGCTCCTACCTCATCACCATCTCCTCTTCCTATCTCCACACCCATTCCTTCTCATGCCCCGTTCTTTCACCTACTGCTTTCTCATCTCCCACGTTCTAATCTATTTCTCCATCCACATCTCCTGCCGCCCCCATAAACAGTTACAACTTGCGCTCAGGAGTACGATGTGGTACTCGAAGGTGACAATCGCGTTCAGGTGCAGTGTGCGGGCTTGATCCGGAACTAGAAGCTGTACCAATTTCAAATTCCTCTCCACAATCTAACTTCGATTACATTTCTCGTGAGTCACAAACTCTTTGCGAAAATAAAATAATTATATTTCATCATAATGTCCAATCCCTTTCAAACAAATTGACAGACATTGAAATTCTGGTACACGAAAGTCGATTCGATTTGCTATGCCTCACAGAGCATTGGCTTTCAACTAACAACATCAACGATACTGCTATTTCTAATTATTATTTAGCAAGTTCTTACTGTCGGCAAAATTTTAAAGGCAAAAATCCCCACGGAGGTACGTGTATCTACGTTCGTAATGATATTTTATCTTCTCCACTGACAGGCTACGAGAACTTCTGCGTAGATAGTGTGTTCGAAATTTCTGCAGTTGAACTGACCGACACCGGTATTGTTGTTTTGTGTATTTATAGACCTCCTCAATCAGATCTTGACATATTTTTTCGGAACTTCGAAAATGTTTTAGAACATATCGCACATAAATCTACTAAATCTATCGTTATATGTGGTGATTTCAATATCGATTTCTTGAGTACATCCGACTCTGCACATTCACCAGTTAATCGATTCAAGAATCTTATCGACTCCTTCAACCTTATTACTACGATAAACGACCCCACTCGCCTCTCCGGCTCATCTCAAACATTGCTAGATCAAATTATAGTCAACAATGGAATCTCGTATCTCTCTGAAGTGTTTATCGCCGGATACAGTGATCACCTTGCTCAAGTATTGACTATTAATAATACACTAAAACCGCTTAAAATCCTTTACAAATTTACAAGAGAGTTTAATGACATAAATAAATCCATATTCGTAAATTATTTGCGTGAAGAAACATGGAAAGATGTTTACAATTGCCAAAACACCGACGACAAATTCAATGTATTTATCTCAATATTCCTAAAACATTACAACTCTAGCTTTCCAATAAAACGCAAGCTAATTAACACAAAGAAATACAGTAGATGGATCACCCAAGGGATAAGGACTTCTTCAATAAACAAACGCCGTTTATATTATCTTTCAAAACGCTATAACCAACCACCGGAATTTNGGCAAAATTTTAAAGGCAAAAATCCCCACGGAGGTATGTGTATCTACGTTCGTAATGATATTTTATCTTCTCCACTGACAGGCTACGATAACTTCTGCGTAGATAGTGTGTTCGAAGTTTCTGCAGTTAATCTGACCGACGCCGGTATTGTTGTTTTGTGTATTAATAGACCTCCTCAATCAGATCTTGACATATTTTTTCGGAACTTCGAAAATGTTTTAGAACATATCGCACATAAATCTACTAAATCTATCGTTATATGTGGTGATTTCAATATCGATTTCTTGAGTACATCCGACTCTGCACATTCACCAGTTAATCGATTCAAGAATCTTATCGACTCCTTCAACCTTATTACTACGATAAATGACCCCACTCGCCTCTCCGGCTCATCTCAAACATTGCTAGATCAAATTATAGTCAACAATGGAATCTCGTATCTCTCTGAAGTGTTTATCGCCGGATACAGTGATCACCTTGCTCAAGTATTGACTATTAATAATAAACTAAACCCACTTAAAATCCTTTACAAATTTACAAGAGAGTTTAATGACATAAATAAATCTACATTTATAAATCATTTGCGTGAAGAAACATGGAAAGATGTTTACAATTGCCAAAACACCGACGACAAATTCAATGTATTTATCTCAACATTCCTAAAACATTACAACTCTAG
>NNCF01126853.1:219549-267890 GCA_002313205.1 Laupala kohalensis | reverse complement strand
ATACTAAAAATAAAATACTTGAGCGTTGTCTTTCAGAAACAAAGCCACTTACTTGCGGAGTACCCCAAGGATCAATTCTCGGCCCTATACTCTTTTTATTGTATGTGAACGACATGTCATCATCCACATCAGATTACAAAACGATTCTTTTTGCTGATGACACTAATTTACTTTATGATTTTTAAGCACTATACTCAGAATAATCTATAGTTCGATAATAACTTGTACATGTAACTTTTTGCGTTAAATTACAAACATATTGACATTATATATGTATTACAACTAGCAGCTAACTTTTTATCTTATCTAGGAACTTATGCAAAAAAAATTTGAATCCGCCTCTGCCTTAGGTCCCTTGATCGGAATTGATTGGATGGTCCCTTGCTTGCTTCCGGAGAGTAAATTAGTTTATATTCCTCCACGTGGTCATACGCAGTTTGTACTGTTTTTTGACAATAAATTTATTTATAAATTTATTACAAAAAGAGACATCATACCAGTAGTAACTATCAATAAAGCAATAGAGAAAATATATAGAAAATACCAGGAAATACAAATCTCAATGAAATTTTTAAAAAACAGCACTTTTGGGAAATGCCCATATCATGAGAAAAGTATTGTAGCTGCTATATGGATAATATCCAACCCTGGGAATGTGGTTTATTCCCGGTTGGAAGAAAGATACCTGCATTAGCTGAAATAAAAATACATAATAATAATAATAATAGAAAATATGCTTAATTATGAAACTCAGTGGTTATTCTTCGTTTAACTTGTACCATTCACATTCATTCTTGCTTCATTATATTTCCGTGTACAAATTCTGAAGGTAGGGAGATCAGAGACACCAGCGCGCCTGGCGACAAGCGGGTGAAACCAGCTCTTTCATCTCCGTCCACGCAGCCAAGCCCATACCAAGCAAGGAGCTGCCTAAGGGGTATGCAACGGGACGCGCGACGAGTGGGGCGTGCGAGGTCCTCCTCCTACAATTCTCTCTTAACACACAAACGGCCGCCTAAACTCCCGAAGCGCCTCTCTCTCCCTAGTAGAACTTCGTCGCGTAACAGTGTTAAGTGCATAAGGTTGGGGTGGCGCTTCCCAGACGAAATCCCATTTCCACGGTTCATTGCCTACTCCCACAATGCATGCGGCTCCGAAACGCTGTGGAAGGATGAGGGTGGGATTAGGGGGGCGAAGAGAAACTTCTGATCTCAAAAGCATCTCTTTCAAGATAATCTTTGTTAAGGAATTATCCCTACTTGGATTTGTATCTTAATTTAATTCCCATTGTTAAGTATATCATTGCCATGGACTTAGTTGCGTTGAAATATTTGAGTATTATTCTTTTCGCCATAAAAAATTACTTATTACTCATAATAGTATTAATTACATAGTCATATAAATCAATTTTTTATTGTTACCGTATTCCCAAGGTAAGCCGTATACGGTAAAATTCCTTCTGTAGTTCTTTTCTTGTTTGATTCCTGCCAGACGGCACCACTTTGCAACGTGAAACCTGGTAACGTGCCCATCCCCACTACAGGGAGGTGAGTGCTATCTACAATATTTCCAGTCTATTCTTAGACCTTTATTTGAATCTCCTCTTTAACTTTACTCATTCTTCTAACACACTCGGGCAATATTTCGTATCTTTTTTCTGTCGCTATGATTTATAGTTTGCTTCGGAAATCTGATTTTCTTACTTTATTTCTAAATGCAAATTTATTCTTTATTTATTCAAGCTATTAAAAATACATTGTATGTGACCAATAACTTCATCGCAAAATGCAAAAGATATATAATTGACTCATTTTGTAAAAATAGAAAGAATATAAATGCACCTCTACGAATCATAATTGAAACTTATCAAAACAATATTTTAAGCACAATAATTATTTTTATACGAGAGAAATGGTATGTTTCCACTAAAAATACTTTAGGCAGGAATTTCATCAAGATAAAAACTCAATAATGTGATACGAGAAAAAATTTACTTGCTTCGTAAAAATATCCCATGTAACAACGAAAAAACTCATGAGACCTGAAATATAAAGAATTTCATGTCTGGGAATAAAGTGTGATTAATTTCCAACATATTTTAAGGTACAATAATAAAGAATATAAGAAAACCTTTCGTTGTTATGATAATCCGTTCCAAAGAAGTGAAATTTAATTCAAAAAATATTATAAGATGATTAATGTAATGTCATTCTGTCAGATCATTCAACCTAGGTTTTCTGAGATGAAAAATTAAGATATAGCTCAATTATATTATGTATAGCTTATTATTATTATGATATAGCTTATTATATTATGTCGCTATATGTCAAAAAGAGGCTTTTCAAGAGTTACCCACACTAAATATTTTCAAATCGAAGTCTTGTATGTGGAAATGTATTTACTGTCGCATGGATACAAGCAGCGGCACTTGCGTAGCCATTTGAACATCGCGCCGGACACAAACTGGTCACTCAGCTCATTGCGGCTATATAAGACCGATGCTCCAAGCATCGAGGCAGTCTCGCTGGCACTCCAGGAAGACTTGCTGTCAATCCTTACCCGTCACCTCTGAGTTCAGGTTAGGCCTAAGCCGGCCCCTGTTCTATTTCTAATCTCCACCGCCCCAGAGTTCAGATTAGGTCTAAGTCGGCCCCTGCTCTAGTCGTAGTCTTGAGAACTAGCAGGTCTCACGGTTCCAGGTTCAGTCCCTCTACCACTCGCGATCTCCTAATCCGCCTCTGACCGCCCGTCGCTCTGCACCTGTGAAGCACGTCAGCTTTATTCTCAACCGAACCTGTTCGAGCGAGTCACCAGCGCAGAGCATTGCCTCTACTCTGGGTCGCTGCCATAGCACGACTACGTAAGTGTAATTCATGACTGAATAAACTGCTGTCGCCAGAAATGGACAAACCCCTTATTTTTGCTCCCTCTCATCCTTTCATCAAATAGACTAGGGGTAGATAAGTCCTGAGGGACTAAATATCTAACTACGTCGTAGGTGTGGTTTCAAAAGTGCCCACAAAACAATCCCCCTCCCTTTCACACCACGCAACATTACTATATAATATGTTCTTCATTTTTGACCGTTATCCATAAGTAAATATTAATTTTTTTTAATGTGACATGTACGTAAGTTCTCGTCTAAGTTGATGAAGAAATACTAAATTTTTCATACATGAAAATATAATATATTCAGAAATGAAGATATATTTTGAAACATTTTCAGAATAAGTAAATTACAAATACACTCTTTGTAAAAAACAAAAAAAGTCGGTCTTAAAAATGCGATATGGATAAAATGTTGAAATAACGTCGAAAGATATAATTTGCACTTAAACTGATGAAATACTCGTCCAAATAGTATAATTATAATTTACAAACAAGACTTAAGTATTACTTATATCTGAAATTATCCTAAACTTTAGTGTAGCAATATTACCGGAGACTCCCCCACTCCTACTTTCTCTTTCTATAAACAGAAAAATTAAAGAATACGGTATTTTAAGTCACAATTCAAATAAAAATTAACGTCACAATTCAAAACGAAATAATAAACTTTACAGTTGGTAGTAAAAGCCAGTCAAAATGAAAGACGATTGGAGACCGGGAATATGTGATAAAATCTCATCGGGTGGTTTGCGCGTTAGGAATCCCGCCTTGCCATTTACATAACAAAAGTGGCTGTAGAACTGAAATACTGAACGCGGCATCGATTGATTCTCCCAACGACTAAAGCAGAAGTTCTGTGGATTGATACACCAACCTATTTGAATGAGATGAATAAATTTCTTAGTAAACAATAGGTGAAAATCAGCAATACTTTCTATATATAAAAAGATACATGAAAGTAATGAAACAAATGTCGAAAATTATTCCTTAGGAAAAATGGAGAGACGAGGTTCCTTAGGTGAAGGAGGTGTGGTTTACTATCGTATACTTTATTTGTATCATTTATCTTCCCCGTGCTATTTTAAAAATATCATTCTTCACTTCAGTATCATACACATTTGTGTTGACTCTCCCTGAATTGTACAAATCCTCTAAAAACAATAATTCTCCACCTAAAACCCTCTTATTATCTATTTAAAAATGGAAATACGTCAAAAAAGTCTTGGTATTTATGTTCTTCCTAACTTTAATACAGATATTAGCGTTAAATATTCTTGAAATAGATTTCAACTGAAATAAATATACATTTTTTACAGACATTTCTATAAGAGCCATCTCACATTCAGAACACGAATATCTGAAAAAATTAAGTCTCTTAACATCCAAGCCATTTCATTGAAACTCTCCTTCATACATTTCTCTCTAAATATTCTCGTGCCCTTTGATCTTATCGCGATTTCGTATTTTGCAACTACAAGAAACGAAGCTCTCCACCCAAGGTTCTTTGGGAGGTGTGTGTGCGACGTGGATGGAGGACGTGTAACGACCCGTGCGCTCACACCCCGCAGAGCAACGCAGATATAGACGAAAGATAACTGGGGAACGGTGCCATTTCTCATTTGGCAAAACCAAGAACGCGGGGGATTTGCTGAGGAGGAGAAACAGGCAGCCCACCCTTGGGTGTTCGCTCTTCGAGGATTTAGCACTGATCCATTGGGATAGGGGACTCCAAAATGCGCTCCAGGGTAAAATTCAACAAATCTATGATTTATCTGTTATTTGTCAAACTATCTTTGTAACAACGAGCAAAAATCGCTTCAAAGTACAGTAAGATTATTCGTACCATAAAACAACATAATCAACATATAATATTTCCGTAACTAAATTGGGTGGCAATTTATTGTGAGACGTAGCTAAATTAAAAGCTCCTCCCTTCCCCCAAATTTCTACTCACTATTATTTCTTCTTCTTCTTCTTCATTTAAATCCATCCTCTTTCACAAATATTATAAGCTTTTGCTTTTCTCAGTTGTATTTTTAAAATAAGAATCATTGTCTTTCCAACTTTAATAACTTTATAGTCGAATCTTACGTCAATTAAGCTGAAATAAAAATATACAAGATTCGGTATAACGCAGCTGACTGATTTAACTACAAAATATATATTTGACTTTAAAATTGTTTTCCAGAGATAGGGTTATAAATCAAACAAAATATATTCTAAGTAAGCAGAATATAAAACTTTATATTCAGAATGTCTCTACAAAAAGATTTAGTACTTGAAGACGTTTACTCAATTGCAGAACGTAGCATAGTCGGTGACAAATATAACAATAGTTTCCTTGTCCTACAGATAACGGGTCATGCATGAACATCCTAATATTACATAAAAATGAGCATGTAAACATAGAATATAGGAGTGTTTGAAATCGAATTATATTATTATGGGTACATTTACAGTAATGTTATGTGTAATATGGTTAATTTTACCAAAAACAATATTTTCCCCACAGTAGCAAGGTTACAAGCATTTTATAGTAAAATTTGTTTTAGGTGATTTAGTTCATTTCACGAAGAAGACCTTATATATTCTCAGTTTCCATTATAGCATTTTTTAGTCATGTTCGTAATCACGAGTTCTTAGCATAACATTCACAAAACATACTAATAATTACCATAATAAATTCATAAAACAAACAAATAATTGTAAATGTAATTCTTCGGTTTTTGTATGAATTTGTTATTTAAAGTTATGTGAAAAAAATAAATTATGTCTACTAAAATTTTACTTAAAATATAGTTCTACTTTCTTTCTCAAGTGTGACCTTTCCGTTTGTTTCTAACAATATTACCAATAAAGTCTAATTTTAATTATCATTTACACTATTTTAAACTAATTGATTCTATTGATATATTCTTATTCTCTTTTTATTTATTAATTTTTGTTCTTTGTTTCCAATTTCCAATCTTATATGTACTTTTGAAGATAGTTTTATTAAAATTTATTACTATTTTTTTAAATTTATTACTATTTTTTATTGTTTCATTATTTTTCAGTCACATGACGGTCATCAGTTGTGTTATTTTAAACGTCATGCGTCTGAATACACGTTATAAAACTTTAAAAAAATATTTTATCCAGATCTTTTTCCGTTACTTGATGTTTCATAACATATGGAAGATAAAGAGGAATAACAGATCGTATGCTATAACGTTTGCTATTTTCCTGGGTTTGCTATTATCTTTTGGTCTTTCTTTCTTGGTCTGTGAAATACTGCCCGCCACGTAATTCCGACAACACACGAACACGACGAGTGCGTAGGTGCAAACTGTTCTCCTCCAACAGCGTTTTGCTTCCCCTGTTGACACTGACAAATGGAAGAGAGGCGTATCGCTGTGACAAGGCCATCATGCAGCGTGAGAACGTCACCAAGGGACGCTGCGTCTTCAAGGATATGGTATTCTCTCCGTACTCCCAAGGGTGCCCGATATTATCGGGAAACGCAGGGGACAGTATTATATGGAACATGTATGACATATTTCACACGTTATAGACTGAACTGCGCTAAAATAACATTATTTAATGAGGTAAAAGCAAATAGAGGAACGATGGTACAAAATACAACTATTCGCAATGAAAGAAAAAATATATTTATAGGCTGGATATCGCCTGTTAGGACGAAGTTGAGTTACAATTTTAAAATCATTATTATGAGATGAATTCAAAACAACAGTATCATAATTAATCATTCTTTGATTAATCCTTAAGAAATGTTTTAACTGAGGCTATATTTTGTAGTATCACTGCATTGTTTATCTAAAATGTGTAATTTACTGAATCTACAATCTTAAGTACATTGTTTTGAATTATTATTCTCAAGTATCTCAAGTATATTACATTCTGCTTAAAATTATATTAAAATGTATATTTACTTTAAAAATTGGAGAAAAAGGTCCAAAAGTTTATTCCCAATGTTCTACTATAATGTCGGATATCTTATTGAAGTGCAATAACTCCAAATGTGTAATGACGAAGATAAGATAATGGGGTGGAGAATTGAATCCCGTCGCCTCCTCTCCGAAAAGCGCCGCGCCGCAGTACACACAAAAGCCCCGTGTTGAAGTCATGACATGTTGCCATTACTGTCCAGAGGAAGACTGATGAAACACCTCATCTGCGAAAATAATAGAGACAGCAAATGTTTTCGATATTCAATCAGCGGTGTCTTATTTTCTTAGGAAAAATCAAATTTTTATGGTTAAAAGAGTGAATTTTTTTATGAAATAGATTGATAATTTGTACCAAAGAAATACAAGCTGGTTTCATAATCTTAATTAATTATTAGTATGTCGAAACGTAATGCAGTTTCGTTGCAAAGTTTTCAGTGCAACTAAGATGGAGATCCCAGGTTCGATTCCCGACTCGTCACTGTTTCCATCAGACTGCAATTATGGAAAAGAATTTTAACGTTCAACATGCGACATAAGAATGTGCACACGTTCACTTAGTCTCGTATTTTATCGTATTGCATTTATCTACAACATGGAATTATTACATCGTATTTTTCATATTTCCATTGCAATAAATGGAAGTGATAAACAAAATCATTTGAACAATTCGCTAGTTACCAGCAAGTTGCACAGTGAGTAACTTCAATGCTAGATGGAGATGATCTTTCTTAGTGAACTCCTGGGCCAATTGATTTACCTATAAACTTTGTTATTTAGGATTAACGCACTGTGATAAATTCCAATTTACTCTCTTANAACTTAATAATAAATTAAGATTGCCATTCGACAAGAGTTGCATTGTCTTCAGTCTCGTGATGCGGCGTTGTAACAGTATTTTCCGTAGATATTCGCCCAATTATTCTTGTAAATGCCCTGTATGGTAAAAAAATCTTACAGTCACTTCGTTCCTATTTTCATTTGGTACATTTTAGTAGGATAGTTTTAGATGTGTATAAGAGACAGGAACGGGATGGCGCAGTCGGTAGGCGCATGAGCGCGTAAAGCTCAAACTCCCGGGTTCTCGACAATGAGAACGAGATGATATCAAACGTTTACAGAAAGCGCAGAAAGAAATACCGCAAAATCTGATACATTTTAAATGCTTGATTTAAGTAAGATACTGCTTTGTGAACTAGTAATTCAGAGAGGTTGAATTACTAGAATTACTACGGAATGTTTTTATCTCTAAAACATTCCTTAAAAGGTCTCGCTACATTACTTTCGTCTTATACTCTTCAAAGATATTTTTTTCTTATGCATAATTCATGTTATTGAATCTTTGTAGTAGTACAATTGACAATACATTTTTTAAAGAGAAAAGAGTGAGAGGAGAAATCCATTTCAACCCAATGAATCCTCGTCCCATTTCGAGAATATCTAATTCAGGAGTTCCAACTTGTTACGAAGTTTACAAATACGAAGCTTCGTCTCCGCCATTTAACGGATCAAGAGACAGCTAAGCGGTTTCCACTCAGTGAAGGATTTCTCTTGACATACGCCTCAGAACAACAGGCAGACACTCTAACCGACTTTAAAGGGAGCCTTAAGGGGCATTCACAAAGAGAATCACTTGAACATTATATAGTTGTAATCATGAAGACGGAAAAGATGAAAAAATCTGTTTGCACCTAAATCAAGACTCAAACCTTCATCATGCTTCTGGGCTTTGTTTTTTACACCTAAACAAGTAAGAAACGAAAGAATTAATCCCTGATTCATGTGTCTATTTATCCAAGTATTAGGTGTTATACAAAATAAGATTAATAAAACGTTGAACACAGTATTTTAAAAATGGTTCTTCAAAAAGTATACAAAAATCAGTCCGTGGAAGAAAGCTGAAATATATTCACAGAATAAAATAATATGAAACTATATCTCGTATTTTATTATTTGGAGGTGAAATTTGAAGTCACTAAATAGAACTAAATAGACACTAAATTGAAAGGAAAAATGTTAAATGACTAAATCGGTTAAGTAAATATGGGTAAATAAACAATTTATAATTTAAACAATTTTTGAAGCTGCTCCAGAAAGTGCAGTATTACAACTCATCTATATGTAAACTCGTAGTATTAATAATCAACGTAATCCACGACCCAATCGAGGTCATACAGATCCGCGTTCGATTTTGAGATTGGAACTTCTCTAATGGTCATAATGTAAAATCACAGACTCAGCCGAACATGGGTGAGGGAATGATTGCAATCGTAGATAAAAGGCAAAGAAGAAAGATGAAGGATAGATGCGAAAAAAAAAGCAACGAAAGAACTGAGTGGTAGGAAGCAAGGGAAAAGAGCCGAAATGCTATAGATACGGAAAAGATATGAGACAAAGAGGAAAAAAGGGAATGGAAATAAAGTTTAGACGAGAATAGTAAAAATGAGAGATAAATAATGTTTGAAAAGGAGGTCAAGGAAGATTTATTACAAAGAATGGTCAATAGAAAGGGGGGACATTTAACCTGCAACGATCGTCAGGTCGGCTGCAGTCAAGACCGGGTTCTGGCTGCTCCCGATCCCGCAGGTCGATAGGAGAGTAAGGAATGGGCCAAGTAAAGGGAATTGGATTGCTCGGCCGTAACGACTCTCGTCAAGTCAAAGCTAGATTTCGGGTTCTCAGACAGCAAAAGGAAATGTCCAGAAAAACAAAAAATGCAGGAGGTTATTTTACGTCAGACAACCGGTTAGGGAGATTTTGCTTTCCGGTGAATGTTATTCTTTTGACAGCATATATCTGTATATGCTGTACTTAGGTTAAGTCTTTTCACAATTGCGCATATTCTATAAAACATATTTATGTAGATTTCTCAACTAAACACAATTACTCTGTTCACTTAACGAGGTAATCAAGACACAGACAGTAAGAAACAGACGAGGAAAAAACTGTTGTTATCTCTATTTTAATACATGTGGAGAAATATAATGTATCTTTTTAAGAACGATATAGAATAAAATATTTTTGCCGTATGTCACATTATTCTTTAATACTTTATTTCTCCATATTATTCCGTATTTCCTAGTTATGAAAAATTTATTATATTAAAATATTTTTATAATAAATATATTTATAATTTTTATAAATTTATAATATTAAAACTTTCGAAAATGATAAATATAGAGTTTGTTGTACACCACCGAAATAAATATACGTATTATCTCTTATTTTCATTTAACATAAAAAACAATGCAACATTAACAATATAATCTCACAATATTGGAACTTTGCTCTGCGCATTCCCAGTTCTATCAAAAGTGAACTCCTTGCTCAATAAAACATCCAACTCATAGCAACTTTTTTTTTCCGACTTTTGTTTCATTACATGGCCACCGGAACATGGGAATAGCTCAGAAGTTTAGTTAAAGAGTCCAAAATAAATGGCGGAAGCAATCTCTCTCGTATGAGTTCACGAAGGTCTGAAAAACTACACTCCAAGGGTAGAGAAGGGAAAGGCTTTAGTGATAACTACGGAGCAAACAGGTTTTCGGAAGTTACTCGTAAGCATTAACGAGTTGGTATGAGACTTTCACTTCATTGAAAGAGTTAATTGAGATATCAACTTTGTTTCTGTATGAGAGGGTGGTAAAATCAAATATTTAAGCACAATTCTCTGAAATTTTCACTACTACCATTATAAAGAAGGGAAAATGTGCTATTGTTTGTCCCGAATATTTGGCACATTCATCAAACCCCAGATAAAAATTATTTTAAATAGAAACTTTAAATTGGAACCTGATGTTTCTTTTATATCGTAAAAGTTCACTGAGAAAGCATTATATTAAATTCTGACTGTAAAGAGATGGAATACTGAGAAATGTGTAATTTTTTTATTTGTTAATGAATAATAATAATAATAATAATAAGCATCTTTATTTGCAGGCAAATGCCTTCTCTTACACTTAACCTCTTTGTGAATACATCTACATTTAAAAATAATTATAATTAATGTTATACATAATCTATGCGATAAAAAATAAACTAAGAAACAAAAAGGAAGAAGGTATCAGAAAGGAAAGAATAACTCATTCATCCAACCATTCATCCATCAACATTTATACGGTGGTTCTTGTGTTAATGCAACTCCGAGAACAAAGAGGATCGTAGAGTATTGGAGAACTAGTATTCCTCATATTTTATTGGAGAACTAGAATTTTCATATTTGTTAAAATATTCCTCATAATATCATCAAGGTTGTTCCATATAAATAAAACACGAACTATTTAAGATATTACTACTGTTTTTCATATACGCTTGCAATTTGAATCGAAATTTATAACAAAGTTGTAATCCTACGATAACTGGAAAGAAAAGCATGCGAAGTCGGGCAGGGTCGAGTTGTAATGAATACTTTGAAAATCAGCACTTATGAACAGCGATCAGCACCCTCGAATGATAGCGAGGGGTAGAGAATAAAACTGGTATAAAAATATAAAAATAATTCATAAGACATTCCGTTTAATTGGTTAGAAAAAATTAACTCTGTTTCGTCAAAAGTTAATTTTCTAAATACGTAAGTTTTCCAGTTTGTTCTCTTCGGGTCATGTGTTTATCGGGTCACGCAAAATAATAATACGATTTAATAATATAAATTTATTATTGCTCTAATATACAAATAAAATTTGATCAAACTAAGAGAGTTTAGATTGGAACATTCTGTTCACATAGTAATAAACAAACACTAATCTGTGATTGAGAAATCATTTATCGAATAGAGTTATTTGACAAATAACCTTTTTTCTTCTTCTTCATAACTCAACATTTTTCTGATGCAAGAGTAAAAACACGCAGTCTTCATTTTACGAAACTGCTCTCTTAACTCTGACCCAAGCGGCCACATAAAACAAAACCAAACACATCACGTTTAAAAGATAAACATGAGTCATATGGTATCAAAACAAGATATCACTTTGACAAAAATTTTCAGGAAACAAAAAAGGCTGAATAAGTCCTCCGCCTATGAAAAATAAACAATTTTAATTTCTAAGCTTCATAATGCAAACTTAGATATTTTGAAAGATAATTTTTGACGAAACAGTGTTAAATTTTTCTAACCCTTGAAACGGAGTTGTCTTATAAATAATTTACTTACTTTTATAGATTTTTTTCTTCATTATCCCTCACAATAATTACTAGGTGCTGATCGTTGTTCATAAGTGGAAGAGATCCTTTGCAAAGTATATGTTGTTCTGGTCTGACTGTGTGATACCATAATACTCCTCCATTAGAGAAGTTTCCTTTCCCTACCCCTTGGAGAGAGAGTAATTTTTCTGGCCAACATAAATGCATACAAGAGAGATTGCTTGCGCCATTTATTTTGAACACTTCAACTAATCTTGTGGCCGATTCCCATGGTCCGGTGGTCATGTAAGGAAACAAAAGAGAAGAAATGAAGATGTTATGAGTTGGTTGTTCGATTGAGCAAGAAGTCCACTATCGATGGAACTGGGAAACAGTCGTGCAAAGTACCTGCATTGTGAAATATTATATTGCTAATGTTGCAAACATTATCCCTCAGTGGTCCACGATTTACGTTTGAACTGGTAAAAAATTATGACCATATTAATTTGAAACGCTAGAATAAATCGTTTATTAATTTATATTGTACTTAGAATTTTCCAAGTAGATGAACAAGTACAGGTTTAAGATATAATATTTCCTCCCGCGTAGTAAAATAAACTCTATATGAATGACGTCTATTTCCCTAGAACGGTTAGGCATCTGTTCGATTCGATTGAATCGAACGTATTGAATCACGTATTGAATCCTGGCTGCAGAGAAGCAGAGAATTTTCAACCGAGCGTGGAGGTGTTCGATTCGATACTGAACCGCAGTCTCAGTGTCCATCCGCTTAGCCACCTGTTCACGAACCTCTCACTCTCCAGCGACCGAGTCGGCGTGCTCTGCTTCGCAAACCGCTTCTGCTGGATCACAGCTTTTCTCTCCTCTGCGCCAGACACAGAGCGACATTGTCTCAAGAGAAGTGAAACTTTCTAAACCAAACGGAAAGTATTTGTAATATTTTATACGGCATATTGAAGTATTATGTCTGTTTTCACTGAAGCCAAGTTGTCAACTATTCACGATACCTGGAAATATTCACCAAAGGAGATCTAACTAATTAATAATTCTCTCTACTAATTTCGTTCTTGGACGTGGATTTTGTGATTTTAAAACTTAATAATAAATTAAGATTGCCATTTGACAAGAGTTGCATTGTCTTCAGTCTCGTGATGCGGCGTTGTAACAGTATTTTCCGTAGATATTCGCCCAATTATTCTTGTAAATGCCCTGTATGGTAAAAAAATCTTACAGTCACTTCGTTCCTATTTTCATTTGGTACATTTTAGTAGGATAGTTTTGCTATGTTAAGCTTTTGTCAGGATATCATAAGCTCGCGAAAATTTCTCCATATAATCTCACTAATTTTTAGTTAATTAATTAAAAAATTTGCGCTGTAAGGGTACGACAATTCAACTCACAACGTTTCGCCCGCGGTTTCGGTCATCGGCAGGTGCATGTACATAAATAAGAGAAGGAGTAAAAAGTATATGTTATATTAACTATGACCGAACTAGATGTCGTGAGTTAATATAAAAATTTGCCATTAAAAAACTACTTCAATATTGCTATGATAGTACACAAGAATATTGTCAACAGTTATGTACGACTTCTATATTTACGTTTTCATGAAAAGAATACTTTATATTATTATTAAGTATTTTGCTTTGTAATAAGGTTTAAAGAACAAATAAATTTCGACAAATTCTCTTCTCTCTTCCCACGAAATTATTTTAAAAGTTAAAAAGTTAAACAATAAATATACACCACTACAAATAATGGCCCTCTTTCGGTATGCTAAAACTTTTCACCACAGGTGAGAGGATACAGTACCCCATGAATATAATCGAATAAAAATATTTTTGTTTTTCTCCTAATCTGCATTTTCTTGGTGTGTTAATTCCAGAATCGAATGGATTTGGGATGGTCATCGGTTATTTATCATTTAGAAGAAATAAATTTACTTGATGTAATTTGATGATATATTTCAAAAGTTAATTTTAAATTTATAGTCACGTATAAGCAATCGGCTATTTGAACAAATTCATGAATGAAACCCAATTATCTATCTCGTTCATCTCAATTTTCAAGTTCTGATAATACAATTTATTTCGTAATCCTATATCGATGGTAGTACGTAGATTGGAGTCATTGACCATGTAACCAATGAAATATCTTTTATCTCATGTAATATTTTTCATTTTAAAATTGTACTCTACAGCATATTATTCTTACTTATGTTACGAAAATTTAAACAAATATGAAATCACTGACACATAAATTGTACGTTTCTGCCATAATATTATAATGGTCAAAATGATATAACAATAACAGAAGTTTCTACCCTACTATGATAGCATTGTGACATGTTTTCCCTGAGAGAAGATCTTCATCGAGCAAATGCATTATTCATGACACGAGGGAACCATCTTCGTATTCGTGGTTAATTAATTAACGCAAGCCATTATCAATCTTGACGTATATCCATTTGCATGACAATGCGTGAGGGATTTATCCAAGACGCGCGTATGAAATTCGAAACAACCAGAGAGTGTGTTACCTTTTTAAACAAACCTTTTTATACATAAAATATTGTTTCATCAATATACAAATAATAGTTTATACATAATTACATAAGTTATTACTACACATCCCTTCATGTAGTTTCAAGTTTATTGAGTTATTATGAAATATTTATTATGTCAAACTATCACTTACGACTTCATTTATTACTATTGAATATTTTTCCTAAAACTCATTTATAGAGTATTTAATACTCTAAACTGTCCAACCACGAAATTTCTTTTTCGGTCAGCGAGTTAACATAAAATTTTTCAACAAACGTTGGGAGGCACAACTTTGTGTTATTAATCTAAGACCTTGTAATGGCGGAGAGTTAAGGTATAGGATAAAAGTGTACAATAAAGAAAATAAAAAAGAAATGAAATTAAGCTATGCTGTCAAAATTAATATTTGGCTCGGCATGTTCGGCGAGAGAGAAAAATTGTGCTCGGAATTAAACAGACATACTTTTTCAATATGAAAATATTTTACTAAAATGCTAAGGAATAAAAAATTTTAAAAAATTAAGTAATATAGCATTTTTAATTTTTCCCTTAATGTTTATTCGTTGCGCAACATTCTGTCAAACCATCTCATACCGACCCGATCAATCGAAAGTGCATATGAAATGGCCAGCGGGTACTATGATAAGTTGGACAGCGCTGCATTAAAATGTTTAACAGCATTATATTGCAGCTCCATTAACTGAATTTCTATATTAGCCATATCTATAATTCAAATGCATCGTACATCCCATAAATTTGTTCACTGAGAAAGTCTTTGTACTCTTTTGTAAACGTAAGAGAGACATTTACGTTACAATGATTTAATACCTTCTAATATATTCTTAACATACGTTGTATAAATTTAAGCTCTTTCAGGTGTGGTGAGATTTACTCGTTCAGTCGGAAAAGGACATCAGGGAAGAAGAGTGATTTTGGGTGGGAGAGAAGTGTTATGTGCCAAGTCACCAATCGTCTCAAAAAATGAGGATAATCCTTTAAGAAAACCTCAACATTTTTTGCCCAGCGTTCTCCCGTTGCAGTAAACATGGAACTAAGACACTCATTCGAAACCACATTTCCAATGTTTCATTACAAACACTTCTCCCCGAGATACTACAATTTAATTGTCTTATCCATTGCATCACAACCTAAGAATAATTGGTCTTTGAAAATATAAAAATTCTTCGCACCATCAGTTGAGCTCTAGCTTTGTCTAAGAATAATTGTCTTTACCTCTACGCCGCTTAGATCCCGAGTCTGCCATTCAAGTCCTGCGGCCAAGTGCATTAAAACATTCAAATACTACTCTGCCTAAAAAGAGGGAGACTTAAGGTTTCCTCGTAAATATTGTATGAGTCTATCAGCAATTTAAATGCGAGAATATTTTGTTGACCTTTCGAGGGATTGGATTGGGAGGTGCCGTCTCTTTAGGAAGCGAAACAACTCTCCCTCAGGGAGTCTTGGGGACCGAGAGAAGTCACATGATACGCAGGACATTTTTTGAAACTAATAAATCTTGTAATAATGTTGTCTAATTTCATTTTCTTGTTAATAATTAATAAAAAATGTCTCAAGTACACAATTATTTACTTATATTCCTTCAGATTCATAACTTTGAAACCTATATTTTGAACAACATCATGTGTCATGATAGAAAAAATAATCAAACATGACACTTATTTACATCGTAACATAAATAACGAATTATTCTTAAATGTACTTAAATCCAAGCTACCATATTTTGTATTAATAATAAATTTAATAATAAATTTATTGTCAAAAACAGTACAAACTGCGTATGACCACGTGGAGGACAATAAACTAATTTACTCTCCGGAAGCAAGCAAGGGACCATCCCATCAATTCCTATCAAGGGCCCTAAGGCAGAGGCGGATTCAAATTTTTTTTGCATAAGTTCCTATTACTTTCAGAACATAAAGTTACAAATTTTGAAGATGGTTCTGTATCTGATGTTAAGTTAAGAGATTTCTTTTCCTTTTACTCTAAAATTAATATTCCGTTAAGTGATAAAAAAATTTTTTAAGTCACATCAAGGATGAAATATACGTCAAATATTTAGAAAACTCGTTGTAGCAATGCATTTTCTGATATTTCAGAAGTAGTAAAAAGGTAGAAAAAAATGAATGATTGAGAAACAAGTTTTATTTTCAACTTGGGACCTACTCTTTGGAGAACAAAAATGGTACCTTTTTGTAGATTCACCTATTATTTTGTCTGTCATGTGTTATTCCATTGCTCCTTTTTTATTGTAAAACTATCTGATTTTCTCAAACGACTGTCTACTGAAATGTAGTTTCTTAAAAATAAATTATAAAAAACTAATTATTATAATTTTTATTATCTTTAATGATCTTTTAGCAACTACCAAAAGGAATCCAATATTTTTTTAACTTCCTGAGGAATAGTGGCATAACCCAATCTTTCGGAGCTTAACACATGAAACAAACTGAGGTAGATTTACGATTTTTCTTCTTCAGATATTTGAAAATATAGGAGTAACGACAGCTCTCTGCGATATATTTCTTTTTATTCTGTACTGCACTTAATCTCGTCCATTAACGGCGAATGATGAACGAAGGATTGAAAATAGTATGTACTTTAATTCAAATGCAGAAAGAAAAAAGGGTAACATAATATTATGAAATCCTTTAGTTCCAGTCTCATTCACGAACAAATACTTATTAATTAAATTTATATTATATAATATTAGTATTAAAAGTTATTTCTAATTTCAACTGGTGATTGTTAAATGCCACAATGGTTCAATAAAGTACACATCAAAATAAAAATATTTTCTTCTTTCACTAAATTGATTTTCATAATCAACATTTCACAAAAAGAAGAAGAATAAAAGTATTACATACATCAAAAAGAAACAAAAAGTTATTGAAATTTAAAATTGTTCTTTTGAAATAACATTGTAACAATTCTTTAGAAATAAACAGACTTCCTACACAGAAATATAAACAACAAGCGACTAAACTCGACACAAATAGTTCAAAATTTACACCGACTCATCCAACAATTTTTTTTATTACAGCCTGTCACTCGTAATGTACCCAATCAATGGAACAAAATAACGTCTGGACAAATACTTCTTATAAAACATTGAGTCATATAAAAAAGATATTATCAAATTTTGGAAGTAAGCATTGCATGAGTACGAATGGTATGAAACTCATATTTATTACGATAAGATAACATTACTCTTCAATAGATTCACCTTTCCCTCAATATGAAAACTATATTTATTATCAACATATTATATACCAATTTTATGAATTTTACACACTAATAATAATCGTGCAAACTTTGGAACAATTCTGTTCATTTATATATTTCAGCTATATTAATTCATTTGATGTAAATCCAAGAATAACCTACGTACATTATGACATTAGCAGCTGCCGAGCCAGTGCAACAAAACTAAAAGATAAGACAAAATATGATAAACATTACTCTTCAATAGCATCACCGTTCCTATTTTTTTTTTAAATTGGGACTTTAGGACTCGCCAACGTCTTGGTCATTAGAATCCTTAGCTTCACCTTTTCCTCAATACGAAAACTATAATTATTATCAACATATTATAAGAACGCTTGTGTTTGAAGGCCAGGAGAACAGTAGCGTCTCATTCGTTTCACAAACCTTAAACATTATGAGAATCACGAGCCACAACGAGTGATGAGACGGAAAATTTTAGCTCATTATCAGAAAGCTCTATTTATATAATGCACATTTCGTTTAAGAGTTAAGAAAAAGATTAATAGACAAAGGAACAATTAAATTTTGAACAGGAAATAAATTTGTAAAAGTATATTTTTAGAATCAGTGTCAAATTCTTCCAATAAAATACAAAAAAATATATTTAAGAGTTCATACTTAAATCTAGGGTTGCGATAAATGTAGTGGAGACAGAAATTAAATTTATGGAAGGTAGAAGAGAAACAATGGAAAACGAAAATTTGTGTGGGGCAATAAATCTACTTGATCTATACTTACAAATGTAATATATGTACCGAACCGAAAGTAACCGACTGGAAAAGATCTAGTACTTTAAATGAGAGAATTTATTTCTTTTGTTAGAACAATCCATTTTAATGGAACTTTTTATATCTTTGAAAATGTTCTCTTAAAGAATTTCCATCTATCTCTAGTACCTCTGGGAAAATCTCGAAAAGAAAGAAAATACGAAGAAACTGATAAGACTATGTGGAATAAAGAGATAAAGCAAACTAGCTGTAATGAGGAATTTGTAAGAGTGCGGATGAAAGACAGTTCAGTCGACCGTGAAACCAGGTATAAACAGAGCTCTCTCGTCGTCGTCATGGATGAACATCCAAGCAAGTTGCAAGCCATAAACTTTGTTCATAATACAGCGGCTTAGCTACCAAACTCGGCGTCTCAAAAATAATAACTTGGTTGCTTCTTCTATTAGACTTAAATTCACTTCGTGGAAATGCAGAATTAATGTTCTTTACGTCCCGAAACATGAAATATACTGGGAAAAAGAGATACAAAACTCGGATTTAAGAATGGTAATAAAAAATCTGCACATAGCTTCTTAAACGGAATAAAAAATAAATGAATAAATATGCTTATAGGAATACTGGATGTCATATATGTGAAAAGATATTTACCAAAAAAAAAAATCTCGAAGAGCATTCAAGGAGTGGATGAAAAATTTACGAAGAATGTCTTAAATCCCGAGAAGAGACGAATGGATTCATAAGTTTGTTTTCTACTTTACAAAGGAATGAGAAAATGACAATAAAACAAACACGGAAGCAACATCTTCTCGTTGACAATCTCGTGCATTTAAGTCCATCTGCTTTAGGAAAAGGCAATCTCTTGACATGGAAGAGCATAGAAGGAGAGTGTAAGTCGAGCGTTCTTGGCAATAACACGAAGAAAATAACACAGAAGGGAATACGATTTAGTGAGATTTGCTGAAGTGTGTATCTCGAGTTTTCACAGCGGACGGCTGTTGGTGATTAGTGAGATGCCATTGAATTGCCTCCGGTGAGAGAAGCTCTTACTCAATTAATGCGGTTATTTAAGTTTTTGTTTCAGCCTTTTGTACTGACTCAAAGAGAAAATAAATAATTCTACATATTTTAGCAGCTTGCGTAGGAGTCGTATGAAGTAAAGAAGTTTTTCCATTTCACTTTATTTTAATTATTATTATCTTCTTTAACTTTCGTATTTATCCGTAAATTTCAATTAACTTTAAATAAAATGAAATAAAGTTTAAGATATAATATGATTTCTCGAATCTTTATTTCGTGACTATATGAATATAATATTGATAAATTACTCGTATTGGTGGACCGAGTACGTATTTCCATTTCAGTTGTATACAAATAAAGAATTAAAACAATTAGTCCTCCTTTTCTACTGTCACTCACAGAATAAATCAAATGCAGAAGAAACTTCTCGACATTGGGTATCAGATTTTGGATGCTGAACTATAACAGAATTTAGTAAATTCAATTTGTAGGACATCGAGAAACAAACGTTTGAGTTTGGTGTTTCATTAAATATCATTGAAATAAAATGTTCGTTCAAATGTGGCATGGAGTCTACTTCCATATCTTGTCCATCATCACCGGCGCTATGTTATTTAAAATCTGTGTGACAAAACATGCTGAGATAACTTATGTAGAAAAAGAAAATATTGTTATTTTTAACTTCGGATTATGTGATCACAATTTTATTTGAAACAATTTAATTTCATATCTTTTTTTTTTAATAATAACATATCTGAAATAAAGTCCAAGGTGTAAAATTCTTGCTGTGACTCTTTGAACTAACTTCTAACTGCTATATCGTTTATTATATCTCGTCCTTTTCCGCACACCCATGATCCACTCTCATATTTCCCAATTTTCCTATTCCTAAATGTATTCACCTAGCGCAGATGTATAGATAGGACAACGACGAGGAGAAAAAGAGCAAAGGAGCGAAATAGTCTAAAACCAGCGGATTCTTTCTTATATAGGTCAACATCGCAAAAGGTCATCGATAATTTAGTTTTAGCATACTTCTTGCATTGAACGTACTAATGATAATGAGTTTTCGATCTTCAATCTTTGCCACTCGCGACGCCATGTTGTAAATAAGGCAGTCAAATTCAGATTTTCACGACTAGTTTGTTTCCGGTATCAGATACGACCAAAAAACTATTATAAAAAAAGATACATCATTTAATTTCTATCATTGTTTTAGAAACTATTTTTTATCAGATTCTTAGTTTCTGAGATAAAAATAAGATGTAAAAATAGTGGATTTTTCTGACTTTTTGAATTGTTACATTGCTTTCTCAGTTTTTACTTTAACTCTTGGTCATTTTTGCGGTTTACTTATTTCTTCATATCTCGAAGGTCAAAAACTAAGTATACCAAGTATAAACTCTCCGTGATCATTTGCAAGGCAAGGAATAACTTGGATCCTGGACTAGAAACAAATAAATTCAGAAACGACAAAATTTCAAGTTAATACAAGGAAAATACGAAGAATGGAGCCGAAAAAAGGAGAATAATGTTTGAAATACGATTGATCTTTTTCGGCAGCCACATAATAATTGAATAAATGGATATAATTCTTTTTCGAGATCATAGTAAGATAGCATGAGTATGAAACACGTTTTAATGAGTTTTTTGAATCATGAATGCATCAACATTTAAACTAACCGTGGGAATGAGATACGTGATACGCAAAATGTACGCAACTGAGGAAATTGGAAGAAAAAGCAAAAGAAGGCTAAAGCTGAGAATGTATTTAGGCGAGTGAAATGAGCCTAAGCATTCCAAAACAACAACCATGTAAGATCACTATATATGATGGTGTGGGGTGGATTAATTATGCAACCTTGTAACCAATAACTTCGATTATTCCCAAATTTTAAAATTAAGGTAATTACTTAAAATTGTAACAAACAAATTTAATAAACTGAAGTATTAAATGACTGGACAGACCAAAATGAGAAGAGAACTAAATTTACAGGAAAAGGAAAAATCGATATGAAGTCTTTCAGAATTGGACGAGAGAAAAGACAGAAAATAATACATAAACCAAAAAGGGTAGGTCAGTTCGTATCAAACCATTGAGCAAATATAACCGTAGCAAGAGCAACGTTATGCATCGAAGAACAGCAGCAAATTGAAACGCGTCAGGAAATACACCTGCCGTCGACCATCAACTTCCGACTCCCCCATGTTGATTGACAGGCGACGCAAAATTCAATCGAAAGCAATTCTCTCTCGACCGTGAAACGAGGGCATGTGACTGAAGAATTATCACCAACTGCAGACTTTTCGTTTTGCAAAAATCTCGATTTATGTGTTTTGTGTGTACCCCCTTGGGGATTAAAGACATCATGCATAATTTCAGAAATGTTGTACATAAAGTAAACTTTAGAGTATGTTACGACACTACACCCGAAGCAGTGATGGTACGGAACGCGAGGATGACAAGGACTCCGGGAAGATTATATTTGGCTCACTCCATGATTCATAATCTAAATAAAAAGAAAAAATATTTTAAAAATATTTTAATATTTTTTTAGCTTACTGGTTGCATGTGAATTTATTTGCTTATCCACTTTGTTGTAATATTATGTTGATAATTAAGAGTGAGACTACTTGTTTTAGTCTTTGTCATGTTCCAAACTATAAGTGGTGGCTCCTCTATGTATCCACTCAATTCTTTTCAATCTCTCTTGTTTCTCGTTCCTTAATAATTATTATTCAGATTTTTTATTAAAATTTATCGAAATAAATCTGTTTACTTAATAACATCACTCCTGACTCGAATTTGAACACATTAACATAACAGATGATTTCATATCTGTTCAACGAGTTCATTTTTTTAAATATTTGTTGACGAGAATACTGCATCAATATTTGAAAATTTATTTCAGTGTCGGAATGTTAGCCCGACCATTTCATTATATATCGCAAAGTTTACAAGTCCTTATCATTAAAGTGCGTTCTCGTTTATCAGTTTCCTTTCAAACCTATGATGACAACTTACTATTAAAAATTATTTACATTTTCACTTTTTGAACCCTAAGTAGAACTGGATTGCATGTCCCTGAGCATAAATTTATGAAGAGTTTTGCTAAATATTTATTTCTACGAAATGATCAAATATATTTTTAAATTTATGAACTAATAAATAATTTCTAAAATTAAATAATAATTGAATATAGCAAACAAAAATACGCTGATCTTAAGGTACTAACATACTTCTCAAGAAAAATCATTTTCACTGACAATTGTAAATTTACCAGGTAAATGAAGGAATATGTAGACAAACATGTTCATGGTGTTTACATATTTAATTTCTAGAGATTTTTTGATAAAGACGTCGTGGTGACGAATATCCATGTAATATTTCGACCTGACAGTGGTGAGTCAAGCAACGTCACAGAATAATTATTTAAAAATGATTGAACAAAAACAGAATGAGTGGTTTATTTATTGAAGTTTTTTATCTCCAAGTTCACTTCTCTGAGCAAGGAAGTGGTCTGAAGAGTTCTTGAACTACTTTCTGTCAGCACGTACAATGGCTCATAAGTCCCCAAAGAATTATAAAGAGTTCGGTGCAATGATTTAAAACTTGTGTGGACATGAGATATGAAACTAAAGGGAATGTTAGGGAAGTAATATTAGAAAACTATATTCACTGTGTTGATGAAAACGAAAAATTGACCTTCAGTGTCAAAGTGCCCTTTATACAGAAAATGTTGTTGCATTCTTTATAAACATAGAATAAAAAGGAAAAAAATATTAAAGAAAGTGATTAAATACTAATAAATTAAATTCTCTGAATATATTCATTCTTGTTTGAAGAACATTCCATTTCACATTAATTCTCACAGTTATTTACTAGTAATATTTTTCTAAATGTCTGTCTTTTCTAATATAATTATGAGTAACTAATTCTTGTATTATTATTATTAGATGTAAATATATTTATAAAATTATATATTAATTCAGAAAAATGTGACTGAAGAAACAGAATTCTGCCTTTTGCATATTTCTACTTCTCGGAAATAATAAGATGCCACATGAATGCAATAACAAATAGCAAGGCTATATTGCCCTACGTATGATACCTGTAGTGTTTCTAGAAAAATTTCCAATGCCGAAATTTTGTACAAATTCGTAAGAGTGAGAATGATATTCAAACTATGGATTCACGATATCTTTACATATAATATAACAATAACCACTCCTTTTCCTCAATTACCATTCTTCTTCTACATTTGGATGTATCGAAGTAAATAGCTCATATATTATTACCTACCGTGGGGATTAGGATACCCTATTCCGGTGTTTTTGAGTATTGTGAATAAATGGAAACAAATTTACATCATTGCAAGTTATTGGATCAAACTCTAGAAAGAAGGTTATATGACCGATATCCGGCAAAATTTATGTTCAAATAAGGGGAAAAGTGCCTCAGTCAAGTCTTTCTAGGAAATTCATAATTTTATGCGATAAGAAACGAAAGTAACGCTGCGCTGAAGAGAACTTCTAGCAAAAACCTATGTAGGACAGACTAAGAGTATTCTTCAAACTCGTCTAAAAAACACCAGAGAAATATTACTGCACCGTTAGAACACAATGTAATAACATTACATTGTTTGGACAACTATCGTATAATGGATTAGAACAATATTGTAAAATTAGATAAGGAAGAAAATGATTGGAAACGATGCATATTTTAAGTACGGCACAAGCATTAAATCTATAATTTGATACTGATCTGTATAAACACTGAATTTGTAAATTCCTGATTGAAAATATGGTTAAAGAAAGTCTTCCAAAAAGGGTATAAGATAAAAAACTTTCGAAGACCAACATACTTAGTACCACTTAGAATTACTTTTGACATATCCCTCAGCAGTTACCTAGTCTTCAAGTATTTCCCACGCTGTCTGGTCAATTGTGTCCGACAGTTGCGTCCGACAACGGTGAATAGGTGAGTACCCTCTCGAGAATTGTCACTTTGGACCCTCGGGGGGTCTGTCGGCGTTGGCGGTTATGGTTGACAAGAGGGGGGCAGAGATTCTGGGGGAGGTACTGCACGTAAGCTTCAAAGCGGTGGCACTAATCTTCAGTCTCGGAGAATGAATGATATATTTATAACTGTAATACATAATATTGTTCAAACTTCGTGATTAAATCTGATGGAACATAGATTGGAATTAGATTAGCCAAACAACATCTCTAAAATCATGATAATGGTGCAGAACATTCGTGAATACGAGTGTTTAGACAAATTAAAGAAAATGAGGAAGTTAGATGAGGTGTGGTTGAACACTGATTGCCAACAAACAATTTAATGACCTGAAACATGAAAGTTGAAAAATAATGATAATACAAAGCTGGGATTCAGGTGAAACACTGGGATGAGGTGAGATTATCCAGCTTCCTTCAAAGATGCAGCTCGAATGGCGTTGGGTCGATGTTGAGTTGATGGTTTTGAGTTGATGTGCTTGAGGTTGAATTGATGACTTGGAATCAAATTTATCAAGTCCGTGGCGTGTCGACGGCGTGTCGACGGCGTGTCGACGGCGTGTCGACGGCGTGTCGACGGCGTGTCGACGGCGTGTCGACGGCGTGTCGACGGCGTGTCGACGGCGTGTCGACGGCGTGTCGACGGCGTGTCGACGGCGTGTCGACGGCGTGTCGACGGCGTGTCGACGGCGTGTCGACGGCGTGTCGACGGCGTGTCGACGGCGTGTCGACGGCGTGTCGACGGCGTGTCGACGGCGTGTCGACGGCGTGTCGACGGCGTGTCGACGGCGTGTCGACGGCGTGTCGACGGCGTGTCGACGGCGTGTCGACGGCGTGTCGACGGCGTGTCGACGGCGTGTCGACGGCGTGTCGACGGCGTGTCGACGGCGTGTCGACGGCGTGTCGACGGCGTGTCGACGGCGTGTAGACGGCTTGCCGAATTATGAGAGAACTAAACAACAGGACTCAGTGGAAGAGGTTTGCAGAAAGAGAGAGAGCTCTCATGTCGTGGCTCACCTTTTTTGGAGACTGCCCGATTGGTCGGTCGATCGTTCGATCCATACCGTGACATCACAGATTAAACGCGTATCGATTGTTCTTCTGGATCAATGGCATGAATATTACGTAATTTTAGGTTCTTGTACATTGTTCTGGTGGGGAAGTGCAGCCTCGTGGATTCCAGTATAATTAATGAATGAGTTTGTAATTAATAAAGCCAGGCATACTATGACTTTCGATTTTATCTATGTCTTTAACTCAAAGGCGTAATATTTGAATAGACCTATGAGGTTTGGAGAAATTGTTCACAGATGCTCACCAATCGAGAGATGTCACTCACTTGGTTCCAAGAGCATAGAGTCCACAGATGGTTCATTTGTCTTATGACATGATATCAAAAAATGTCTGAACAGAGAGTTTATAGAGGGGGGAGGCTACAGTGCGTTTCGGTCATCATACCACGATATGGGTAGAAGAAGTAGTTGAGAAGACTTGGTGGAGACTTGATAGTAGCGTGGTTCATGAGACGATAGGGAGGTTATTGTGAGTCAAGAAATCTTTGTTCAAATTGTTCAAAATAGTGAGTCACGGAGAGTCTGTTAAAAATCTTGAGACATTCGTGTTCAATTCTCACCTTAATAGAAAAAAATAATATTAATTAGCTTATTTCCAGTATCAAATTTAAAAAATAAGGTACAAATTAAAATTCTTGGGATACTGACCAGTATCCAGTAGTATCAGCAACAAAACTAAAATAAATAGAAGTGTGTAGAGTATAAAAGTATAATTTTGTTTCACGTTAACATTAACCTTGAAAGTGAACTAAACCGAGTTAAATGTGGTTTTTATTGAAGATGTTGAATTGAAAAGAATGGATTCAATAAATTAGATAGTACTAATTGGTCTAAACACTGCTTACACATCACATCCATCTGAAAAAAGAAGTACACATTATCAAACCTTAACTTGTATATGTAGGTTCACTAAAACATGAGAACTGTAACATTCACGGCCATGTGAATATTGGGATGGATCGAGACTTTTTTTGTGGGGGGTGGGGGCTTTACAGCTCGTCGACATCGAGGTCATTAGAGCCCTAAAATTTTGTACGTAGGGAAAATGCAGTTACGCACTAAGGAGAGCCAACATGACTCTCCCCGCGTGTGGGATTCGCTGAATGACTCAAGCATACTTTCTAAAAACCCTCCTGAATTACAATATATCAAAACATATATCAAAATATTACAAAAAATTAGGATAATGAAAGATACCCTAGCCCTAATATCGTCGTGATCGAAAAGAACAAGAGGTGACCAAAGAAGGTCAAGAGAGAAAGGAAGGAGCCTAAAGTGGAAGTAATGCCAGACTCAGCTCGGGGCCCCGTGTTTGCCAAACACGTACTTACTAGATGTAAGTCCCCTGGGGGGAGGTATAATAATGTGAATAAGCTGTACGATCTCTTGTACTCAACTTCACTATGTTAATGCCCATATCAAGAAGATTTTGAAATCGTATCCCAAACTGTATTTGGCACAACCATAAAATATTATTGTTATTTATAGTCAAATTGTTTAAGTCAATGTATAAAATTTTGTGAAACATAAGTAAATATTAGAGAAACTAAATTTTGCTACTCTGAGATAACTAATTCTTTTTATTCATTTAATTTCCAACTTATTTTCTGTATTGTTTAATTATAAAAAACGGGCTATATATTTCTTGATATCAGATACATATTTATAGAAATAAAATATATGTGAAAGAGCGTAGTTAATGCTTAGTAACTCGCATAAGTTAATATAGAGGATCGTTTCCGCGTTTTTTGAAAGTCACCTGTTAATGAAACCTGTTTCTTTCTAATGAAGTTCATTCCTTATCCAACAACGTACTGCGTCAAAGGTCAAGTAATAGTAACAGTTCGCCCTAATCTAAAATGGTTTCAGTGTCACAACAATATCTTATTGCTATTAAAAACATAATCCTAATAAAACGAATGATACCAGAATTTAAAATATCGAAAGTATATGAATTTTTATTCATTACACTTACAAACTAAATTTTTTTAAAAATAATTTTCAAAATAAAATTTTATATTACAAGGATAATCATTTTGGGGAACAAATAGCGCAATTTTTTAATGAAATAATGGCATATAAAATATTTTCATTCTCATTTCAGTCTCATTTTAATATGAGACTATAAATTCATGAAGTGTAGCCCATTAGTATAATTTATAAGGCTTTCCAGTTTTATGAAATTAGTAAAAAAGAAAGAACGTTTTAAATCCAAACTAATACATAAATGCGAAAGAAAAGAAAGTAACCAAAAACGTACATTCGTAAAATTAAATAATATCATTATCGTTTTGTTTATACTCACATGAACGAATGTCAGACCATAGTCACCGCTTTAGATGTAAGAATCACTCTCATATTCTCCTCTGCCAGTTCTCGAGACTCGAACCGGCAACTTCCTGCTTCGGCCACAGGTGTGTAACCACTGCACCACCCACCTCGACTTCCGAAGCCCAAACACATTTACCTCCCTGTTCTGGTGAACGTGCGTCTCACCCCATACAGTGCATAAGTGACCACAGACGGCTCCCTAAAGTGGGAACACTTGTACCCAGTTACCACGTACCTAGTACCCAGTTACCACGTACCTACGTGTCGGGTGCAATTTTTAACACACAACTTCCGAGTACATACTCGGGGAGAGAAGTTTGCATCTACGGTGAAGTAAAAATTGCGACAGACCGGGACTCGAACCTGGGTTTGAGTTGTGATACGATTGACCTTTCGTTAGAATTGGACTGTGTTATGCATTACTGCTCCGAGCGCCATTTCTAAAATAAATAATACACACTAATAAAAATTAAGACAACACATTTTGTTGGAAAAATATGTGAACTATTTGTTCAGACATTCTTTGTGATGTTATGTGAGTGGACGAGTGAAGCATCTATCTACTATGAACTCTGTGCTAAATGAGTGTCATATCTCAATCACATCTGCTTTGCTTAACCATGCCTTATGACTGACTTCTCGCACCACGAGGCAGTGCTTCCCGTCTGAATCAACCAGCCGTCACGACGTCTGCCCTTGCGATTGGCGCCAACTCGTACTCGCGGTGCGAGTCTTCGCACTACGAGCCCGGCGACGTGCTTACCGCTCGCCAGAACACTCTCTCGCTCTGCAATACGTGAGCAACATCACTTGTTCACACGTAATCAGTACTTTCTCGCCAGCTGCTCAGCAGAGAACACCGACATCTCTCGTGAGGAGTCAATCGGGCATCTAGCCCCTTTTTCATTACACCACCGTCATGGTGGGTCGGCAAGCTAGCCGGCACACTCTCTCGCCCGCTGCTCAGCGTACAACACTCTAGCTAGGAGTCAACGGGGCATCCAGCCCTTCTGCGCATCTCATCACTTCTATCGTGGAGCCTCACATCACCTCCACGATGAGACGGCAAGCTAGCCCACATCCCCTCGCTACAACGCAAGAGAAAACACTTTGTTCACGCTGACATCGGCCTTCAAACGTTGGATCTGGTAACAAGACACCTACCATGCAACCAGCATGCAATCATCCAAGCTGATCATTTTATCTCATCTCATCACGATCTCTTGGAAAACAGTATATTGTTATTAATTTTCATTACTATCATAGCATGTCATTAAACTATTTGTTGTTGTTGGCAATCAGTATTCATATTAATCCTCATCCCTTTTCAATCTTCATTTCTAGTACAATCATCCCATGTGCAGGCAAGACCAGATTTTTCTGCACATATATTTGGTCCTTCCAGCTTTAACTATTTTTTTTCGTGCACTCATTCGTCTACGAGACAAATTGTCCGCACACTATTGTTAAAAAAGGACTAATAATATCTTAGCAACTACTTCCGAGATATATTTGTAAAAACCAAGCAATACAATTTTCATTCCCTATAAATTGGAGTCGCATCACTTCAAGTGAATCAGACGGTTAGACAAACTAAATACTAAAACCTGAAATTACTACTCGTTTGCATCAATCAAAATTTTAAAACAAATAAACCTATATTTATATAATTTATTTAACATTTACGTACAAAGCCCAAATGATTCAACTAGTTCCTCAATATAGTGAAAACAGGGTAAATTCCAAATATTGTATTTCACGTCAGTTCTTTCCTTTACAAAATTCCTAATTTCACAAAATTCCTTTTTGAAAAATCCCTAATTTTTTAGAAGAATTATAAAAAAGAATGATGGGTGGGCTTTGAACTTCCCTCTTACCCAAAACGACATCAACATTAAAACGTTCCCTCTATGATTGTCTTTACCAGCGACAGTATCGCCTTCATAGCAGCCATCATCAACACAGTTCCTACACTCCCTGCGGGGTAACTGTTCAATTCGCGCGACCGAAAGGGCGGGGGACGCTGCGAGGGAAGCCGTTTGATTGGAATTCATCCCTCGCCTGTGACGCCGAGGGCCACCGCTTTAATTACGTGGCTGCACCGACGAGGGTCCGGCAGCACACTTCGTCCGTCCCCTGACCGTCCTCCTATCGCCTGCCTTCGTCGATGCAGCGCCCGTCCGAGTGAGAGAGCGACCGTTCGCGCGCCCATCGCATCGGCTGCCCTCACAACCAGCGTCTTCACGAGGTCAAAACAGGGTCTATAATTGACTTCCCAGCGATTCTCTGGGGTCGGTTTGTATTTGACTTCACATGCGAAACCATTTCAGCAGCTTTATCAAATAAAATTATAAACACTGAATTGTGCTAAAGTAGAGTCGAAATGTGTGGATGATTTGTAAACTCAATTCACCGGTTTCAAAAGATAATTTTTTAAATTATAACCCAAATTTATATCCTCCCACATGACTTAATTCAGATTGATTAACCAGTTAACAGTTCGGTTATGCTTTGTAAGTTTTAAGAGTTTTGAGATGAGACATTTTATAAGGTATTTCCATTTTTTTCATTTTACTAATTTTTGACTGATACAAAAGATTGATATACTCAAACTTATCTCTTAAGATAAAACATAACTCTTCGTAAAGTAATTTCAGGATACTTATATAATGAATACGGAATGTCACTGAAATCAGGTTAAAAAGACACTGTTATCTAGACATTATAAAATTATGTAACATAACAATATAAATTTTAAAGACTGAATATTATTATGACCGTAAAATTAACGAGTGGAAATATCCTTTCCCAAACTAATAACTAAAATTAACAAATTAACAAATTTATGCTTTAGAAAGTATTTTGATTGATGATACGTGAACATACATTATTTTGCATAATTCAAGAACTATTCCGAAATAAAAAAACTAAATATTAGCTAATTAGTGCATTAATAATTGATATAGTTCATATCATTCTAAATGATACACCGCAATCGCATTCGTGGGACTCGTACCATTATAATAGCAAAATTAATAAACATAATGTTAATCGACAATTGTTTTTCGAATAAGTAAATCTATTTGTTCAATACACATTTCGAAAGTGATTCATTGTCTCTGTTTTTCTATACCACCAGCTCATGCGGTTGCATAGAAGCACTCGCTAAAACAGTTTGAAAACATTAATTAACATGTCTTCATTTGTTACAGAATAATACTATCGATCCATTATTTAATAACTTTATAAATATTTTTATTAAAAATATATTTATATTAATGAGATTATTGTGTACATGCGTGAAATAACTTTTGTGTGTACACTGAAGTTAGTATTTCTTTTCATATTTCACGTTCAGAAAAGTGTAAGAAAACAATACGATTTTAATTTATTTTTACTTTGCAACCACTTCCAGGAAGATGTGTTCATTTTTACATAGTTACCGAAGATGGAAGTTAATGCTTTTTTCCCTCTCCCACTTAATTCCATTATTCCTTACTCTGACGAAAAACATGGTAGTGTCATGACAAAGCAGAATTGAATATACATAAAAAACAGTATATTATCATATCTGCTGTAATCGATTCCCTAAAAAAGAAGAGAACACAAACGTTTTGAAAAACTAAAATACAAAGTACCAAATTAAATAGAAAATATATTATTACATTGTGAATGTTCCATTAAGCTGAACGTTGAACGAAAATTACTAGGAATAGAGTACCCAAACTTAAATGTGTACCTGACGATAGCTAAATAATTAATCTCATAATTCATCTAATTATGAGATTACCACCTTAAAATACACACAAAAATAAATCAAATGCACTCTGGTCGTGAATATTTTCCAGTATTTACGTAGGCCTCATGTAACTACAAGGGTAAAATGTATATATTTTGGATTGACGTCAATATTTTTGTATTATTGGAAAAACTTTCAAAGCTCAGGCTTCTCTTTATAAGTTTATCACAGGCTGTATTTACTCATGATTATAAGAGGAAGAAGAACCTAATTTCTACTTTTTACAATATAATTTACAAGGGAATAATCAAAACGATTCAAAAAGAAAAATACAACGCCAGATATTTTATACTGTCAGAGCCGGGTGCCCGTGCGCTACTAAACAATCCCATGATTCCCAGGGGCTGTGCATACTATACCCTGGAATTTACTCTTAACGAATTTCTAATTACATTTACGAATAATTCAAAACTTGAAGATTATTAGATAAATAATGCATAAATAAGTAAGGAATAATTATGAAAACAATAAGAAAAAATACTTTTGGCAGATATACTGAAAGTTGGTGCTGTGAAACGTATTACGTAGGTAAGTTGATTACTGCAACTAGGGTGTTCGTTAAGCACCGTTGGTAACCATAGAAAACCAACGGTCAGGGCAAGAATAACAAGCAAATTTCCCCTCCCTTCAGATTTTCTCTCCCTCAGGGTGATGAGGAGGAATGAAGTGGTATCTTAGTGATTTTTACTCGAGCGATTGCGCTTTTGATTTCGAAATACCTCCTACAAAAGGATAATGGAATAATACTGGTTCTCGGATCCTGTAACTCAGGTCAGCTCGGACAGTATAGTATCAGTCGGCATCTCATAATTTTCCAATGATTCAGGTAGTCCATAGCAAGTTTTTTCAGTTTCATGTTAACAAGTTCATATTAATGACATTCTAAACATTGTCTTAACACTTACATTATAAACATTCATTACTGACATTTCAAGCATTAAATTATATACTATTATTTTCCTCTCCTTTATATTTTTTGAATAGTTTTTCAATTTTTTGACTCGCATTTTAATACTTTCCTCTTTCAGTATATATTTTACTATCCATTATGATATTGTTATTGTATACCGATTCGCAACATTTTAAATGGAATTTCGTAGAAAGCGAAAACATTTTGGATTCAAAAAAATGTGGTATTTGCATTCTAATTAAAATAATTGTTATTTGACTACACAAGTATTAAAGGGTATTTAATATCGCCATGGCTGATCACGTCTTACGGTTCGATATACGGGGATTTGCATCAATTTTATGAACTCGATTTTGTAAATGAAATCCATAACTTTTGGTGCGTAAAGTAATGACGCAAAAGTGTTATAAATGCAAATATCTTGTTTACATTTAAGGTTTATTTTTAACTGTCAAAATTATATAGTATCCGATATTATTTATGACGTTTTTATAAATGTTTTGAAATCTTTGCGTACTCCCTTCACTCTCTATTTCAAAGCTCTCAATTTTCAAATAAAAATGTTTCGCGAGTAAACACGGTATATATTCCACATGTTAAATTCAATTTGAGAGCGCACAAAAATTACTTTTGTTGTTGTTGCTATTTTATTTACGAATATGTGGACTGTAGACTGGTTGTTCAGTTGTACATGAAAATGGAACAAAGTTTTCTACTTACATATCATTTAATTTTCAATCTTTGTAATATATACTATTCGTGCTCTTCTCTATTTCTGTTTGATTTAAATTCCTCCGTCACTTCCCTAAGGTCCTCCAGTGTCGACATCCAAACGAATGGTCCTTCGCCGAGAATTAAATCGAACTTGAGTCTGGTAGATCCCATATCTCTGGCGAGCGTAAGGCGTGAATGACAAGGATTCGACACCGTTGGGAGTGGACGTCGGAGGATCGGTTTTTATCTGGATCCATTAAGGGAGATGTCGTTGCTAATGGAAAATCGCTATGAATTGCTTGCAGTGAGGAAGGAGTGTTCGTTTTCTCACCATCGCTGTTAAAGCTCTTGTTGACCCTCTTCATGCATATTCTTCGACATAAAGACGATGGAGGAATTACATTTGATTCAAGGGCAAACCTTCAACTATCACATATGCGTGACCATGATGATCCCAAAAACTGTGAAAATTATAACCAGCTCTACTACTAATAATTGACATTATAACACTACAAAGGTGAAGTGCTTACACTACTGAAGTATTTTTCATTTCATATAATTAGTAATAATAAATAATAAGTAATAATAATTCAGAATAATAAAAGACCTGGAAACCACAACTCCAGTGAAATAAAGATACAATTAATTATTAATTCCGACCATTTTAATAAGACTTTTATTAACTAGTCTTATTAAAATGTAACCCACAGAGTTTTGACTTAATAAAAGAGAAAGTGCGCGTTGTTAGGGTTTTTTTTGTTTTTTGTTTGTTTTTTTGCGTTAGAGCAAAATTGGAAATCGGTATTGCGGGGTTCTGAGTGTACGAGGAAAATAAGACGCTCTTATTGGCTGATGACTACGAGGATAGCGAAGTGTTCTGGTAAGTCTCGGAAAAAAGGTTCCAACTACGAAGAGGTTGGCGTATTTGTCGGGAGTGAGAATCAACACGCACACGTTTTATCGTTATGTAGTAAGTAAATTGGTAATATATTTCTCTCGATAAAAATGCCAACAGTTAAAACGCCATAATAATTGAGAGATGTCATCCATACGCAAAATAAATCATAAATTAATCGATAAGAGAGAGAAGGCGTACGGAAAAAAACGGCAAGGTGCGAGACTTAAGTAAATGAACTTGGGATAATAAAGATTAATTTTTATTACGTTCTTTGAGTTGTCACAGTCACTCCATCGGGAAAAGTAAAGCTCAGTGATTTAATCTGAGCGCTCTTTGGATGGATTTAATTCGACGTCAGGTTGTCATGATCGAGAAGTCAAGGGAGCCTGCATAAATTACTGTCGCAAATAATCGAGAACAAATATCAAAATTCAGATGTTAATAATTACCAAAATTGAAGGGAAAAGTGCTACGGTAACTGATGGCAACAATTCGCAATTCGTTGAAATCTGTTTCGGTGCAAGGACCACCATGAGCAAGAAGAAACTAGGGAAGTACATGGAAATGGTACCTGGACCGACACCACAAATGCATGGGGTACTTACTTAATCCAAACCTACTAAGCGAAAAGTATCTCCCTGCAGACGCAAAGCAAAGGGACTAAAAATGTAAAATTTAGCGTTGATCGGTTAGTAGATATGATATTCTTAGACAATGACAATAAGTTGTATCCTAGGGCATTGATGCAATATTTTCATTGAAAAAAAATAAAATTACCGATAGCCATATGCCTCTAGAAAATGTGTACGTTATTTCTTTCTGCTAACAAACCTGTTTACAAAATAAATGTGGAAAATGGAATAGAACCAATATTTATAATTCATTCATAATAGGTTAATTAATACTGAAATACCATTTAATGTGAGTGTGTATAAGATATTTTTGTCTGGGTATGAATCTTTTTTAAATGGTCGGTTTTTAATTAGAAATAATAATGACTACTTGTGAATATTCCAAGGATGCTCTTCCTCGTAAATGAGACATGCGCAAAGCGCTGACATGTGATTAAACGTAGTGCCTTTCTGTACCAATGGCTCTTTATTCTAGAGAAGTAAATGTATTTTAATGGCTAGAATTCAATATATAATTTCTTCCCCGAGGAACTTTCAGCTCAGCACTATGAACTTATGATATTATGAATAATCAAAATTTCTCCTGGCTTTCCTTGTTACTACGCCTCGTGTATCGCAATCCCCAGGATATAATCGTACATTACATCATGATTAATAACTTTCGGTCCGGTCTTCCACATGTAGCAAGGCTACATATCTTTGATAATATTATAAACAAATACATCAAATGATTACAACCTCCCATTAACGATTATTAACGATTAATATTAACCATATTAACGATTAAAGACATCCATTAACAATAACCTCGTCTCAGTCTGACCGATACACATCGCGTCACAGGCCTCCTGGCACATTAACTAATGCTTGTTACCGTGCTCTACTCGCACATAATTAAATTCAGTGAAGTATCGAAAATAACTCGATTAAACTTAAATATGTAGAGCAACAGGTCTTAAACATCTACGTATTTGTTTAAAGTCAGTGTGGAATACAAGAACTAATCGCAGAACTCCAACTAATTGGTGTCTAACTGTATAAGTGTTCCAAACATTCACCGAACAGTGAGTAAAACATTGAGTTGAGAGACTCATAGAAATTGTTTGACTTTGTTAAAAGCAACTTGACCTTCGATCACTTCTCAAAAACTTTCAGACAAATTACGATGTTTATAATGTATAATATTTAATGTTATTTGACAGTTTCATGTTTTATTCTTTACAAACATACCAGATTCAGTATCTTGACATGTTTCTAATTTCATTCAATGCTCTGGTGTAGTCATATTATTAAGATTTGATTCTCCTGTGTTTTGGTTTTCCTATGCTATAGGAAATTTCATTTTTTATTGTTTATTGTCTTGCATATCATTTTTGTGTGTATAATTCACTGTGTTTTCTTGTCAACATACATTTGTCTAAGCACTTGATTGTTCATTTCCTTAATTATCAATTTGTGGAGTGCTAACAAATATTCCATGGTATAAATACCATTTGACAATCAATGGAATAAATAATTTCTTGTTATTTTACAAATTGGAATTCAATCGTGTTTTTATTTATATTTAGTAAATTTAATTGACGTTTCATTTTGAACGTCAATGTTGATCTACTTCTTTGTTTATTTTGGATGTGTATTCTATAACGTTATTTAGAACACGTCCTATAATTCGTATCTATTACCTTCTGATCTCAAAAATCTTAATTATTTCATCAATTAATATTAATTTTGTACCCAGCCGGAATTCACAAGTCTACACTATGTCTACCCAGACCTAACCCCGGAAGAAATATATGTATAACCAACTTTAACCGGAAAAATTGCTACCGGTACACAGCATAGTATGCCGCCTGATTCGCTTATCTTATGGGGATGTGTCTCTTGTCTTCTGGGGTTAGGTCTGGCGGTTTTGGAAGGCGAATGGGTGATTTAGTGGCTAACATCCCTGCGATCGAAGAAGGAGGCCCGGGTTTGATTCCCAGCCCGTCGCCATTTTTACCTGACCGAAAGTTATCAGATATCTTCTCTTACACAGAATAAATGTATGTATAATTACAACAAAATACTTCTTGTAAGTTACTATTACTCTTCTGTAGTTAGTGTTACTGTAACTAAATAATTTTAGCGAAAAATATAAGCATATTCAATCCTGTCTTTGAATAATATTCGAAGATGATGTATTATAAAAATAACAAAGTGCTTGTTTTCCGCAACCACGAAATATCGATATATAATATATCATAGAAGAACATCCCAACATGTTATTTTTAAAGTGTGATTTTTTAATGTCTCTTTTCCTCCCGTCATAATTAATTAATTGTTATAATTGAGGTAACATTATAAAGATAATTTTGTAATGAGTGATATAGATATTCTCACCTACTTCATTAAACAAAAAATCCATTCACACTTAATCGTAATCAAACAACTGCATACTTAAATATGTAGGCAACTATTCGTTCAAAATCGATTATTTGCTATGCTTGACCGCGATACACGAAAGCGTGGAGATTTGCATCTTGCAGGGTTGCCAGGAGCAGGACTCTACTACAGTATGTGAGAAGTTCATGTGGATGCGTTGTATCAATACTCGTAGTTGATGAAGTAAGGAGTAAACATTTTTTATTTCTATATCGCAGATTATTAAAACACTCCTATAATGAAAGAATTTGCAATTATTCATGAGTATAATGTTGTGTTGACATTTATAATANTTTGCTATGCTTGACCGCGATACACGAAAGCGTGGAGATTTGCATCTTGCAGGGTTGCCAGGAGCAGGACTCTACTACAGTATGTGAGTTCATGTGGATGCGTTGTATCAATACTCGTAGTTGATGAAGTAAGTAGTAAACATTTTTTATTTCTATATCGCAGATTATTAAAATACTCCTATAATGAAAGAATTTGCAATTATTCATGAGTATAATGTTGTGTTGACATTTATAATAATAATAATAATAATAATAATAATAATAATAATAAATTTATTGTCAAAAAAACCGTACAAACTGCGTATGACCACGTGGAGGACAATAAACTAATTTACTCTCCGGAAGCAAGCAAGGGACCATCCCATCAATTCCGATCAAGGGCCCTAAGGCAGAGGCGGATTCAAAAAACATTTTTAATGTCCCTTGTGTTGACATTTCATAGTTAAATTACACTTATGAACGAGAGCTACTTTTGCGATACTGTGGACGTACCGATTGGTGCTCTCGTGTAAGTACCAATAACTGACCTGTTATTAAATGTATGTATGTATAACAAATAACAATTCTTTTACACAAACATTTGCTTCAAGCATCATTACACAAATATACAAAAGCTCAAATATTTTGTAACTATTATCTCATTTGTCTTTCATTTTCTATTTCACGGACCACTTTTTTCAGACCGTTGAAAATCAACATTAGATATGACTTACTTTGCCGAGCACGACGAGAATTTCAACTCAACAATGCGTGACAGTCAGATGTCTGCGTGAGAAATGAGCTCATTTCGCCTTTGTAATCCCGTTTCAGAGGAGCTTAGTGAAAGCATTTTCTACCGACGCGTAATGATCGCTATGGAGGTAGACATAACTCCATCCCGCCGAGTGAGTACTCGAAAAGCCATGCAGATATTCCTCAAATATAACAGCAGTGGTAAAGCTTATCCTAACCGGATAACTTCTAACCACGGTTAAATATTTAATGCAAGCATTGTAATGTCAGAGATGCTAGAATGTGTTATTCTCTTTATGTTCGTCACCGTACATGGATTTATTAAAAGTATATTATAAACTTTTGAAACTCGAATCATTTTTTTTCTTTACTCACACACCAGAAAAAGTATGAGAATATGTTCTCCTGAAAAGCTAAACAAAAATTACAATAGAGTACGAAAATTTCCGCCAATTTCTGACATTGAATTCTGTTGTAAGACTTCGGTCGAAATTTGTTGAATACCTCAACATTAAAATAAGGGATTGATGCAAATTATGGTAGTAAAAATAAATCATTTTTATCACATAAACAATCCTAACAAGGTACTATTAGCATAATTGTTAATATTGTGTATATAACATTTTGTGCAAGTAATCAAACGTACTACAGACTTCTAAAACATTTCTTAAAAGCAAAATATAAACTTCTGTCGTTTGTTAAATCTGAGTGACTAGAATACAATAATAAATAAAAAATAAAATATTAAACTATTACATGGATTAGTACTTTAAAATGCCACTACATATAATATTAATCAATTCCTAACACTGAGGTTTAATTCAATTCGTAGAACATGAGAAGAGAACAATACTATAAAATTACTTTTAAAATTTTATTTTTGCCATAAAAAATTATAATAACATACAAAATGTGGAAATTTTCTTTCTCCGAAAAAACAATTGTCACCTTCTGTAGTACGAGAGGAAAACAAAGGTAAAAATCTAAACGTGAATTTGTTATAGTAAAATATTTCCTGTGTTGCGTCCAAGAATTTTTCATTATTTATATAAAAATAACTTTATTTAATTTGTTATTTGATAATAATAACACTTTGCTAGTGTAATACTTCAAGAAAAAAAAGAAGATATTTTTTTGCGTAAAAAGTAAAACTTTTTATTTACGAGAAATGAAAGTATCATCAATATTAAATTGGAATCATTGAAAGCAAAGAGTGAACCTAAATAAACTACTCATGTAATTTGTGTAGTGGATGTAATGGAATTATACAAATTGAAAAAAACCACAACACGATTCAAGAAAGCAAAATTGCATCTTACCTTCCTTAAATTATTATTACAATATTTCGATCAGTTTTTCAATGTGTAATGTAGCTTTTAACTTACTATTTATTAACAGCAGTGACACAACAATCGTTGATTGCCGCAAATTTAAAAGGTCGGGAGAAGATAATTCTCACATTTCGAACAGAGTCTGACCAGATAAATACTGCAATAATTAGTGGGAACATCAATAGTCACGTATTGAACGTTTTATTTTTCATGTTACATTTCCTCTACCTTTCCCTGTTATTCTCTCTTGAACGCACGACGAAAGGGGGATGTAAAAACTACACAAAGAATATATGTAAATGTTATATTTTGAACATAATAATTTATAAAGCAGTATCAATTACTTTATATCATAATGATAATATCACAATATCACTTTGATAAATCTTTCAAATATTATTTTGCAAATCTTCATTTCGTAAATGAGGTATGTTGCTTCTGTTGAGGACGTTCAACGGGAAATACGGTGGACAAATCCGCTAGAACAATAAGTTAACATTCCACGTCTTTGATTCCCGTAGTATCCGTTCAGATTTGGAAACGCTGAACAGGTGATTTGGCTTGTTAATGTCGCGTGAGTTAACTTTTGTGGCGATGTGATATGTGAGGAAAATGTGTAAAATGGAAAATAATTAGAAAAGGTTTTATTGAAAAGGAAAGATAGTGACTGAAAGGGTTAAGCTACGGAGGAAGATACGGATAAAGAGACGGAAAAAATATATTAAATATATTCAATAGCAATAGTTGCTTAGTTACGCCTAAACTCCAAAAAAATAAAAATATGAAATTGTATTAAGTAGTTAATTTCACTCAGTTCTCACTGTTAATTATTTCTTATAACTGTAGTTAAATTCACTCAGTTCTCACTGTTAATTATTTCGCTATGATCAAAACTATTCGAAAGGTTATCATATCTCCATAAGAAGCCATGTTAATTGAATCGAAAAACTGAAAAATTGGTTTTGCGATTACTCGTTTGCAAATCCATGAAACGCTCTGAAAATTCATAACAATATTCAGGAGATCAAAATGAATTAGTGTTCCGAGCTTCACAGAATTCTTTTTGTATATTCTTCTACCCATAAAACCTCCTTAGGTCAACATCACTCGGCATGTGTTCTTTCCTGACGACCTTTGCTTATTTATCATCAAATACCTATCACTTCCATTATTTCGTGATCTTCCTCAGCGATCTGCATTACTTGTCGCTCGATTCCTTACCGTAGCCGCGTACTCTCACTGGCGGACGAGAGCCTAACTTCGCACGCGTTACGACGTTAATCAAGTTTCTCAACACTCGAACTCCACCACCCTCTGCTGGAACTCTTGCCACCACAAACCACAACACCCTGCACCATCACTTCCTCTACCATCGCTAGCAACATCAACCGTATCTCCTCTACCATCCAGAAACGCTCGCAGTCATCTACAGCATTCATACAGTTTGCAGACGTCCATACAAAGTAATAACAGCCGTATAATTTCTAAGTTCTTTTCTTTTATTTCGGTGGGTGCATAAAAGTCAAAAAAGAATTCTTTCTGTGTTGTTAATGTCCTACGTTCATCTTCAAATTCAAATTATCCCTTTTATCATCAAAGTTATTAAATTCCTTCGTCAAGATGCCTTTATTATCCCTGTTCATTCGCATTGTTATACTTGCGTAATATTATCAGCTCTCATTTTAAGTAATTATGTTTAACGCCATGGAAAGGCGCCACTAATCAGGCTACTTGTCAAACGATTAGCCTGAGCCGTGATAGTGCTTAATGACGCCGTTTAGAGTGCGCACACTGTTATCAAGCAAGTAATTGAATAATTTATTATATAAAGATTAAATTCTTAAAGGAAATATATGCACTGGTTTATGTTGAAATTTACCAAGCTCATGGACGTTCAAGACAATATAACTTTTATTGAAAAGGTGTTCCCTTTGTGCTAATGCGTGAAGCCCCTTTTTTTCGCGGAAATAAATGCGCGTTCTTCCACGAATCAGTGGCGACTCCTCATCGCAGTCAGTTCGTCTCCAAAAGTCAGAAAAAAACAGTTCGTTGTTGTGTGCGTGCAAGTTGAGTTAGGTGGTGTGTATAAGAACATGGAGATGTGCGTTCTAGCACATGTTTAAACATGCTGATTTATTTAAATGGCATCATATTATTGCAGATAAGTTCAATAATCTTAGCAGGATGGTGTCAATGCAATTAACTGCAATATCTGTCGTTCGAGGGCATTCAAACATACGGCGTGGCCGCAGGAGCCATGCTTGCAGAAGATTTCAACTTAGTGGCAATTTCAAACTTATTTCAATGTTAGATTAATATGTCTTTGTTAGGTTTAGTACTTCATAATATATCAAGTTTAAATATATCAGTTGCATTACTAAGAATATATATTTTTCTTAAGATTAGTTGGGTTTTTTTCCTGTCAGTTATCATAGGAGTCGGACTTACAATTCGACAATGACATGTGCATCGTTCATGTCAATAATCTGTTCATCGTGTTAGAGTTGGCAACAATCAGAGGTAAGACAATAAACGTTGCCAACCTAACAACCCTTTTCATTAAACGTCACCTTTGTCACCTAAATAATTAAAACATTTTCCTCCGTACGGATAATCATCAAATTTCCGAGCGTCTCTATTCTCAGTACCACCATTACTAAGACTGTTCCTGTCATGTTGCCTCCCCTGTACTTCATAACGTAAGTTTGCTCTGGGAATATATGACACCTCATTCACTACCACATTTACAAATATCAACATCAGAACAACAGTAATTACGTCCATGAAATAGTGTCCGCGTACATCACGAGTGACACATTCAATAGAAACATAATAAATGCACAATTTCAATTATACTGCCGAACTTGTATAGTTTGAATATAAAGAAACCTGTAAAAGAATCTAATTATCCAAAAATTCGAATTAACCCGTTTACTCAATTAGATAAATCGGTTAGTTACATTGTAAATTCATTTTTTTTAGAAAATAATGTATTACAAAAAATTCCTACTTTGAATAAAAGAAAAACTAACGTTACTAAATTTAAAATGAGCTATACATTACGCATTTTGTTGTCTACCACTATACACAAAATCCTTACCTTCTTAGTACACAGTAACGATGTAGTTCGTCCACAATACAGCAGATCATTTAAATTTAGTTTCCAATAAATCTGAGAATGTGTCCCTGGTTCACCGGTGGAGTTTGTGTACGGACCTTGGGAGTCGAGGCGCGTTGTGCAGTAGACAGCACACCTGCGGCCAGAGCAGGTGGTTCCGGGATCGAATCCCGGTACATCGTACTTTTCACCTGGCCGTTGACGATGCTAAATCTAAGGACTTCGCTTACTTTTAAGCGATTAACGCGGCTTCTCAATATTCGGCTGCTGGAGATCAACCTGGTTCTCCTACGGAAAGTACTACAGTCGGAGGCTGGGAGCATAAATGGAAGGAGTGATCCGTTCTTGAACAACTTTTCCTGCAAATATGAGACGGTGATTATGGGCAAAGATGTAACTTATAACAGGATTTGAATTCCAAACAATAACAATTTCATATCAACTAATACACATAAAAAGTTCGAAATAATATTATAATCCCATCATGGCCCGGGTTTTGCTCCGATTTTCCTTCGGGTAGAGGCAGTTTTTATATACAGGTTCTCTAGGTTTTGTCTAGGGGCATGTTTATTGTAATAATAAACCGTCAATTTAGTGTTATTTCAATTCTTATGATTTTTAAACACTATACTCAGAATACTCTATAATTCGATAATAATTTGTACATATAAATTTTTCGCGTTAAATTACAAACATTGTATTAGTATTATAACTCGAAGCTAACTTTTTATCGTATCTAGAAATTTTTGCTGAAATTTTTGCTGAAATTTTTGAATCCACCCTCGATCGGAATTGATGGGATGGTCCCTTGCTTGCTTCCGGAGAGTAAATTAGTTTATTGTCCTCCTCCTGGTTATACGCAGTTCGTACTGCTTTACAATAAATTTATTATTATTATAATTACCCACGATTTTTTACATCGTAATAATGGAAAATTATGGGAACCTATGTAGAAGTTTGAATGGAATATGAATTTAAATTAAGAAATTTCTAATTAGTCAAGTTCGACTGAACCATTAAAATCATCACCGTGACTTCTAACTTATCCCCTGTTTCCTCAGCAAACAGCTTGTCGTTTCCGAATATAGCATCTAGGTTGTGGAGATGAGTGGATGGACGTCTCCTCAGGGGGTGCGGTACCTCGCCGCATTATTGAACAAGTGAAGGCAGGAGGGAGTCGATGAACTCAGGAACAGGAAGTTACTCGAGCAGACATGGGCTCCCTTGCCTTGCATTGCTCTTGCTGCTCACGTCTCTTCTAATGGGCTGAGACGTGCTTCGGGGAAAAGCGCGTCAGAGGAGGAGAGTAATAATTTCCAAAGTTAAAAAGCGGGTTATAAAATAATACCTTTGTTAATCAGAAAAAAATGTTTCACTTTGTGTAGATTTTTCCTCGCGTGTTTCATGTTTATAAATTAATGGATATTCATGTTTAACGTGGCATTAAAATCACTTTCCAATAATTTGCATTTCTTTGCTTGTTGTTTTACGACATTAAAAAATATTTTTGAATATTTAATTTTATATTCAAGTTCTCATTGGCGAAAGTTTTTTTAAACTAAAATTTCAGTGAAACAATATCACCAACTACCGTTTTAAATGAATTTCTGAATGTCATCAAGTCATCACCCATAAAAGTCATACTAAGGATACATATAACGGAAGTATTAAAGGATAAATATTTATAGTTACTGTTTAAATTCATCAGAAATTTGCTCATAGTAAATCAGAAATATATTTTGTTTACATTTGCTCATTTTAAAGAGTAATTGGATTTTTATATCTCTACCTTTGATGGGTTAACGTTACTTAGCAGAGATTTAATCCATTCGATTGCCCCACGAAATGAGTTTATCGAATTATCGTAGAAACAGAATATAATCAAAGTCAATAAATCCGTAAATTTTAAGCAGCAATTTCATGAATGTTGTCGACCATCAATAATCTCATCATTTCCTCTTAACACCAAGAGAATTGAATTAACTTTCATTTCGAATCACGTAAATTCCAATTATCATTTTCAATTTTTCGTACTCCACTGTTTTTTCTAACACTGTTCCAGGTACAGTTGAGAAAGAAATTCCAATCGTAATTATTTTTCTCGGTACATTATTTCATGATACCTTAACATGTGATAAAAACACAGGACATGAGATGGTTTATTAATTATGGTTTCTGAATTATTTTAAAATTCAGAATAATATTGTCATTTAATAGCAAAAAACTCGACAATTAATAACTCGTAATAAACTTCCATGTATTATTACGGATTTGGAAGTGACAATGAGATATGATTATGTGCATTATATTTTCATCGATATTCACTTTAATTTCAATGATTAATTAAAAATCGAAGTAATCATTTCTAGAGTGTTCAGATAAAATATATTATTGAGAAACGGGTTGTGAGTTCAAACTAGTTTTATTGGTTATAATTTTTTTCCGCCACATATGTGAGGACGAGTATTAGTTTTGAGTCTTCAGTTATAAGAGAGTCAATGAATACCCGAGAGAGGTTACATATACTATGTGATCGGCAACTTGAATAATTAACTAGGTACAGAAAGATTCACTCGTTCGTTTTAAGTTAAGTAAAATTAGAACAACGCAGCTAATCGCTTTCACATTAGCCTGAAACATTTCTCGACCATATGAAGTATCGCTCTATATTATACAGTCGTTGAATTTTGTCAAATCTCCATTATAAAGAGTATGTGTGGCTGAATGTGTTTGCTTTATTCAAATCTACAGTTTTGTTCCAAGGTTATAAAAGTTTGCACATTTGACATTCAAAATTACATGAATTTTATTTTGTACATCTGAATTTGAAATATACCTACCCCTCTCACTCGCCACTAACTTCGCGCCGCAAACGGTACAAAGAGAGATTTTGATTCTCTTATATAATATTTTGTCTTCACTAAATTGAAATAAGGAGATAAACAGTAATATTACAACAAAAATCACCCACGAAGTTTGGGATGAATCTCTGGTTTATACATTCAGACTTAAAGGATAAATGTCTGAAAATAGTACTTCTTTACCATTTATGAACCCTCGCGTCCACGTTGAAGGACAATCTACCTCTATCTATCATCTGGATATTATAGTGTACAGTTTTACAACGAAAATATACAATATAAAATGTTGGTATAAATAAGACGAGTTGTATTTTGTATAATTTTTGCTATTATTTTATGGAGGAGTGCTCGATGTTTGCTCCCGTGAATTAATCAGTTTGAGCGTTAATTTTATAGCACATTCACTCTGAAACATAATTTGGAAACAAGTTCACGCCAAATTAAAAGGAGTTCCAATTAAGTATATACTGAAAGGAGCGAACTAGAAATATACTGACCTGGATATCCAAAGTTATTCAGGACATATTAATTCTATTACGCAAGAGACACTAAGAAACATACAAGCTTAAAAATAAAATAAGTAAAATTCTCCTTTTGTTACTGGAATTATATTCGTCTTTTCATTCCTCTTTTGAATTGTGCCCTCTAAAAAGAAAAAGCTTTTTTCAGACGTCTACTCGAATTGCCACAGAAATAGAATTGCTATATTGGTGTCTCCCTCAAAAGGAGACTAAAGTAAGAGAGACATCTATAAGAAGAGAAACCTCGGAAATAACATCGACAACCATGAAGCTTCGTGTTGACGGCATCAAAGAAAGTGTCCACCCAAATGGGAGATAAGGCGCGAAGTGAAAAGAAGATCAGCATCCTATATTAGACTCCGCAGACCGCAGCACTCTCCCTAAGGGATTCAAGAGAGAACCTTTGAGGGCTACTTACGAACCGTATGGCTCTTTGAAAGCCACTTACTGAGCTGTCGCATTTGTCGCCTCTATTGACTTCGACATGGTAGATTCTCGCACACGTTCCGTCCTCGTCTAGTCTCTCTGAGCTGCAACCACTGTTACGTCAACCAATATCGCTGCTACATTCACCTTAATACTCTCTTCTGTGACTTTTCCGTAACCAAGAAGCCGTCCGCAAAATCTCCAAAAGCAAGAATATATTTCTATGTTCCCGTCCATATCCTCAATCATTACAGCATAGTACTTCTACTCCACGGACGACTTTCCTTTTCTTAAATCTCCTTCAACTTTCTCATTTTACTTGGAGTTGTAATTTTTTTTTGTCGTATGTTTGTAATAAATACTAGGAGAATTCTATCAAACAACGACAAATAACTTAAAAATCTTTTTACCTCTATGCACCTTCTAAAAGATACATCTGAAACCCAAATTTATATACTTCAATGAATATTTACATACAAACACATGATGATATCTCAATTAGTTCGTGAAATATAGTACAAATTGCAAAAAATTCAAAAACGCATTTTTTTCATTCCTAATTCCTCTATTTCAAATAGTAATTTTAACAATCCGTACTTATTGAGCCTATAAAATATAAAACAAGGTAAAAATACGTTAAACGGCTGACCAGACTAAAACAAGAACGTTGAACTTGCGGATATTTTAAGAAAACACGATATAGTAATTAATCGTTTATCATACTAAATACATCTCTACATTTTATTTTAGTTTGATCGCGTGTTTTGTATGCCAACATCCATTTAAATATATAGATACGAGGTTTTGAGTTTTCTGATATATTTTTAGAAGGTGCATAGGGGTAAAAAGATTATCCGATTGTCCATCGTTTGTTAATAAAAAATTTTCTTTTTCAAAATTTCAGTTTTCTGTATCTAATCGATTTGCTCTGCATTCATTAATGAGTGTGTAAATTATTCACTCACTCACTTATCCAAGCAGCATTATGTTGTGAGAAAACGCCCAGTGACTCGCACGACTCAACAGGAATGCAATTTGGTTATCGATGAGGAACTGAATACCTTCCCGAGCAACAGTCGAAATAAAAACATTCTCAAAAATAATTTGGATACAGAATGCTTTATAAATATCAACTATATTTCCTTAGCTACTCAGATACAGTTTTTTAAAGAAAACTATTGTCCGTGTAAATTTTTTATTTTACATTATACACAATTCTATCCTAAATACGGTAGTCAGAGAAAGTAGGCGCAGCTTATAAAAATTATGTACATGACCGCTTCGAGTTCAAACGCGGTTTGAAATAAATACATTAAATTTCCTGTATATTATTTTCTTTACATATTGTTTTCACAAAAAAAGTGTAAATGACAGGTTAATATTAAAATTAGCGTTTGTTCTCTTACAGGCCATTTCGCAATTTCACCACCAAATTCGATAAATAAAGTAAAATTCCGTTAAGACGTTTCCCTTATAATATGCTTTCCCCCTTTACACCTTGTCGGTCCCTAGAACATTTTTATATGAAACATACGTTTAAATGCACGTTTAAAAGGTTTCCATTTATAGATTTTCTCGTTGAAACAATAGTATTCAGCCGTCACCTACCGGATATGTGTGTGTATGTATATGTATATATATATATATATATATATATATATATATATATATATATATATATATATATATATATATATATATATATATATAT
>NNCF01126853.1:201565-219246 GCA_002313205.1 Laupala kohalensis | reverse complement strand
ATTTAATTAACAGTTTATTAACTTGATTTCTTTTCTTCTCTTCTTTCTTCTCAGAATGAACCCCAAATTTTATTACAGTGAATGCGAAAATAACAATTTCAATGCAATGTTCTCCTTTGCAAGGTACTGATTAGCATCAAATTACAAATTGAATTTAAATCCCTAATCCACGAAACACTCTGTACAATGTTCGTCTCACAGAGACGTATACTCACAACAGCGAAATTTTCCTCTTCCAAACCGTGTTCAATTTCAACAGCTCGAAATACTGCTCCCTATCAATATAGGCACCACAGCTGCTTCGTCCTGTGACCTTGGCTCTCGCTCGTTCAACCACGACTCCTCGCCACTTGCTCGATCAGCCTTCGCGACAGAATTTCTTGACCGCCGGCGTAAAATTGTTCCGGATTCGTCTTACAACTTTTAATAGTATGTTGCTGGCTTCACTTGGAGCCCCTTTATCTAACAATACCACGTACTTTACTTCCGTAATATCCGGCCGTTCTCTCTTTGATCTCGCTTGAGACAAAAAAATATCATAAAATGATATGTGCCAAATTTACGTACTCACGCCTAATACATTAACTGAATTCAATAATCAAATATGATTATGTGCTATAATTTCAGCTCGACTCGCTTTCATCTAATAACTTTACGTGCGATTATACTGCGAATCTAACGCTGATGTTCTGCGTGATCAAGAATCACACGTATCAAATTAACTAGGCAGGCGTCTACTTCTGGCGACCACGAACAAATGAGATCGATGCCTGTCGCGTGGTTGCCTCCTGGACATTAATCCCCACTCCTTCTTCACGCTTAGTGCATTTCGCCAATCCGATCTTTTCTAATTATTTCGCTTCACTAGCTCCGCCAGGTGCTTTCACAATTTCTAGTTCTTCTAACATTATCATCAAAATCTTCCGTCGTGTCGTGAAATGCGCAGAATGCACCCCTCTTGGCGCTTCTTTCAAACCGGTGTTATACGTGTTTCGTCTTTAATTCGGCTGTTACTTCTTACATAAAATCCTAATTAATTTTAATTGATTCTCTAACGTATCTGGGTCGTTAGAATATATATGGCAATTGAAAAGCGCACCCTCCTCCTCCTACCATTTTCAAGTACTCTTAGTGTCTTTAACCCTTAGTCTTACTAACGCCTCCACGTGGTCCAAGTTGTTGGTTTTCCCGACTAAATGACCCACCCACTGACAATAGCTGCAATAGCACACTACTCTTCCTATTTACAAATACTACAATAAAAAAACTTTATAAGAGATAAGGCTCATAGTACCTACAAAGTTAACGTTATATGCGATATATATTTTTTATTGTAGTATTTGTAAATAGGAAGAGTAGTGTGCTATTGCAGCTATTGTCAGTGGGTGGGTCATTTAGTCGGGTAAACCAACAACTTGGACCACGTGGAGGCGGAAGACTAAGGGTTAAAGACACTAAGAGTACTTGAAAATGGTAGGAGGAGGAGGGTGCGCTTTTCAATTGCCACAGATATATGAACTTGGACGAAGAAGTGAAAAGCTACAAAAAATGTTCCGCCGTGAATTGAACCCAAAGTGATTTGGTAGTGTGAAAACACTCTAGCCCATGAGCCACCGCAGGGGCCAAAGAATTGAGAATGAAAATCTCCAAACAAAGGCCTAATTTGCCTGCTTAACGTTATTTTGGATACGTTATTGTTCCCAGTAATGTCTATTTAATGTTAAAGAGATTTAATTTCAAATGCGATTTATTCTATTAACATACAAAATTTAAGATATTCTCGGTTTCATTCGAAGTGATAACATGTATCGTTGGAATAGAAAAGCGTGATCTTAAACAGGTGTTAATAAAATAATTGAAGAGTAAGATAGTAGTGGTTCATCTGATACGTACAAGTACAGATGCCAAGTTTTGGATATTTAACGTGTCGCTCAGTTGCTGACTATTCCACCAACAACAATGCAAACAATTATTAAATCGCACAAAAATATGAACATAAGTTGTGACGTCAAATGAAAAACCTAAAAAAGTATATAATAAATTAATTGTACGTATATTAATTAATAATTTTCATTAGAACTGATAATTATATAGTTATTGAAATATCAAATAAGCAACTTCATTGAAGTTCTTATTTATACCGTTATACCACTTGTAACATTTCTGAAGCTCGGTTTCTTGAAAAGTGTCTTAGGTCGTCTTTCACCAGCTGGGTTCTTGCCAAATGGGTAAATAATTGAGTGTTCACTAACCCGTCGATTGACCTTGCGTCTTTCACCACACTTATCCATCCGGTAAGGCGACTCACGGCAGCAATCCGCTCGATTTTGTCTCTTTACCAGAATTTACAATAAAGTGCTCACAAAAGATGAGAACGTAGGGGGAAGTGACACGGATTGTTTACAAAACTCCTGATACTGTCACGTCAAATATTTCAACGATTATATTGTAATACTGAATACTCTTAAAAATACTATTTGAAATTTTTCCCATTAGCTTTATTTCGAGAAACATTTTGCATCCCGTGCCGGTCTGGCCGATCGAGTATGTATAGAAAATGACCCGAAGCTGTACAGAAAAAGCGAAGGTAAGTTGGAATGCGCAGCGCTCACCTATCGGTCGATAAAAGTTACCTCTTTTGTAGCGGTTCTAACCAACATGATGAAATAATGTACCCTTACCGGACGGATACGTTATTCGAGTTACGCTATCCAATCGGTAAGAACGCTGGCGAAAGACGCTTTTAACCGGGTTTTACTCTATCTATCAAAGAGTACAGATTTGCATAGCGTCAAAAATTCAAATCAATCACATTTAGGAATCCATCTTTTAAGTTTCCACTGGTGAGAAATAGGTGGGTGAATGTGTATGAGGTCGTAAACGTTTTGATGATTGAGATCAATGACGGCTAAATCGGTAACGACTGATGAAAACATCGAGAAAGGAGATCCACTCTATTTGTTATTGCACTATTGGTACAAAGTGTCATATTCCCGGTACATAAGTTGTGAAAGAATACCCGTTTAAGAAGAGAGTTTGTGGTGTATTAAGAACTTTGATTGCGAGGGATTTCAGGAGTTTCATTTGTTCCATGTTGAAAAAAATGAAAGAACAGCAGAAAGGAACGTCACAACCCATTCAACCATATTTTCTCCGCTGACTTTTAATGCGGAGAATGAAAATTACAATGCTTCTATGTAAATTTCTTCCATGAAAAAATTATTATCATGTAAAATAAAATTCTCAAATATGTATCTTGCGCTACCGAAGCCAAAGGAAAAAATAAAAGAAAATTTATTCAACCAGCTTAAGAGTATCTCCTTTGTCCGCTATTTCGCCCATTTTCATTTCCAACGAAGAGATTATATGATGGACACAATTCAGCGAGTTGAATAACGTTTCTCGCTTGTTTCACACGAAGTGTTGATTGGATAAATGAGAAACACAAGTGACAAGTTTCATTGAAAAAAGTTTGGAAAACACATATAGAGTTAACTTTTTAATTTCTTTTCTCCTTAGAAACACTTATGATTTTATCTTCTTACACAATTAAAATTGCTAAAAGAGTAAATGTAGATTGGTTTACGTCCTTCCAGTCAATATATATTCAAACATGCACAAAACGTTTTTGGTATTACAATGAAGAATATATGGATACAAGCATCAAATCAATTTCAGCTTGGTTGACAAAGAACGCTAAATTACAATACAAATAATTTCATGTCTTTTGTATACAAGAATATTTACAATTTCTTGTATACGACACAATACAAAAATATACTGTATCTTCATGATTTCGTGTCTTTATGTCTGATAGATTTTTCTCAGCGTTAATAAATAAGTCAGTCAATCGGTATATTCTGTATCATGTTTGATGTAATTGCAGTGATCAATATTTTACAGAGAACGGTTCTTGTAATTGTATGAAACATGAGAGTATAATTTTTAGTTGGATAGTCTTTTAAGTTTCTTTACATTGGAAACACGTATGCTATGGATTTTTATGAATGAATAAGACTAGGCCTCCTTCGAAAAATGAAAGGTGAATGTTTCGAATGTTACATTCCCAGTCAGTTTCTACTAAACCATTGCTTCCTACAATTTCCATAATCATATTCATTTCCCTGTTTCGAATGGATCCCAACTATTGATTTACTGTGGTGTCACGCTTTATTTTTTAGCTTCTGTGTACCATTTAAACACAACCTATAATGAATGCATCTTTGTTTGTTTTTTAGATGTAAAGTAGTTAAATGTATGTATTAAAATTTTATTACCATATTTAAATTGATATTTATAAGTTATGTTAATGTTGGTTTCAGTTATTATACTAACTTGTTATTAGATCTAATTGGGATGTGTGTTGATTTTCAAATATATGTCTGTGTCATAGATGACTCCTAAATCTTGTGTGCCAGGATGCTAGAGCACTATCAAACACTACATTACAGTTTTTAAGTTTCCAAGGTATCCAGAATAGTTTTAATTATGGCTGAAAGCCATCCCAAGAAAGGATTTCACACCCTCCCAGTATACAGTTGTCTGTGTTAAACATTTCGAACTTAGTGATTTGAGTAGTGCATATGTTCCTAAATAGGCTGCTAAAGAGACCAAGAAGAGTTGTAGAAATCAGTATTTTCTCAAAGCTGGTGCTGTACTGAGAACCTTTACGGGACTGAAATATTTAATAAACCTTCTCCATCAGTGAGAAAGTTTAAACAAGCTATGAGACAGGGAGAACAACAAAATATTTGGCTGCCAAAGAATATTATTAGTTTTTTGGGGGAATTTCCAAAGGTGTTGATATGTTGAAAGGTGTTAGTGTTAAATGGCAAGTTTGTATTGATGGTCGTAGTTAGAGAATTTACTTGTCAGGCGTGTTGATTTTTCATTCTCGACCACTGATGATTCTAACAGAGTTAGTTTAAAAAGACTGTTGCTAACTATGTAGAGTTTTTGACAAATTCTCCTAAGGTATTTTCGCTCTGGATGTACATTTTCAGTAACTTGTCTCATAATACAAGTATTTGGAATGTTTGTAACATTAATAAACATAGTTAGACGCATCCCAACTTGCTTTTATTGTATCCTCATGCTCCTGCGGTGTAAGTATTAATATATTTCCTTAAAACTAATCGCATTGCTAATTTTTAGTGAATGAATGTGTTAGCTAAGATATTTCTCCTTTGGCCGACCGGCCTACGAGACCAGAGTTGCCAAACGTTATAGTCCTGCCTGGTAATTGTAGGAGGCAATGTCTAATCCGTAAATACAAGGAGAAAAACCAATGAAACCCAATTTTTCTCTTTGAGATTGGAACGTAAAAGATTCTAACAAATGAATGGACGCTATTTGGTAGCGTATAGTCAGAACATGATTGGTATAATAAAGTTTGGTATTGTTAACGGAAATTATCATTTACCGCAATCAATTTCTTTCTCAAATAGAAACTAAAAGAAAGACATGGAAGAATTATAGAGTTCACGGTAAAGATTTGTTAAATACAAGATATCATAAAGGAGATGAGTGGATGAGAGAAAAGGAAACACGGTAAAAGCAAAATCGGACCAAATAAGAGAAATGAAAGGCAAGCGAACAGCAAAATGACTCAGTAAAACTGTACGGGCAAAACTGAGTAACTTTACTTGACATACTTTTATATTTTTAAGTTTTGAACTATTTACGAAATAAATAAATAATAATAAATAGAATATTTCAATTAACAGTATACACTCTGAAGTAAATTAATATTACACTCTGAAGTAATATTACTCTACATGCCACAGTGTTTCGGAGAGGACGATTCACAATGATTTTATACAATGAATTGATAGAGAAGTGAGTTGGCAAATCTCACGCCTATGTTCCAAGAAGAATACCTACGTAAATGATGAGAATGGCGAAGTATGTTCTGCAAGCTCCTCTTTGTTGCATCGCGTCAGGAGAAACAGTGTCGTCGTCTTGCTTTCCTTCCATCCCACGACGCTTCGTCAATGGAGTGTGAAATGCTTTCACCGCCTCCTCACCTAGAGACCTTAATCGAGAGAGAACTGTCAGTCGCAGCCATAAACTTAAGGCTCGAAATTTCTCATAAGAGCTACATTTACCACACACAAATTCTCATAGCGCCTTTAGCGCCAACTACCTCTCGGTACCAGACGTGCGGTTGGCAGAAAAGCAGAAGGAATGGTTTATCCTGACAAAGGTAGTAGTGTAATTTCTAACTAGGAACGGTGACTTTGGAGATTATTTAAAGCTCTTCGGGAATAAAAACCATGATGATTGTGATTGTCAACAAGACAGAGACCTCAAACCATGTGTTGAGGGATTGCCGACTTTACATACGGTGCTCGCTCTGTGACATAAAAAAATTATGAAAGAAGATATATTACTTATGGGAGAGAAGAAGACGTTAATAGACAAAAAGAACAAATGTGGGTTATACATGGAATTTGTAAGCAAGATGGAAGGTATAAGTACTGCGAATAGATGGAGGAAATGAATAGAAAAAATTACATACCAGATAGTAGACAAAACTCACGCCTCCTTGATTGGCAGGGACGAGAAACGCCGCAATGTCGACGAGCATTTCGCGCGAACATTTAGCGCCAAGAGAATAAAATGACAGGAATAAAATGACTTAAAATACTTAATAAATCCTTGTATTGCATGATGCTACAAAGACAAAGATACTGGCATCAGTTAAGTTAAATGATACGAAAGCTCTAGAAATGCAATGCTTGAAAATGTGTTATAAAATAAATGAAAAAATGTCACTCGGCACCTAAAGATGAAATGAAGAAGGCGTAATAACAGACAAGGGGAAGAATAAGAAAAACTGTTTCGAGAGACATCTGAATGTGAAACAATCAAATTAACAGACATGATAAGAGAACAAATTGGACTAGAAATGATACACATGACAAGGGAGAAGGATACTTATTGTTTCTCCTGACGCTATTTCTCGTTTCCCTCGTCGCAATTTCTCCTGACGTTATGCCAAGAAGAAGAGCTTGCAGAACATATCTTGGGGTTATTGTCACTGACCCTTAGAGACAAGAACTTCATCAGTAACTACCTTACACTTACTATTATCAGATAAATATGAGACCTGCTGATGAAAATTCCGCTTCCCCGGGGTTAGTGCAAATAAATCACGAGATACCATTTCTTAATTTTATTTATTTTGTTCATTACATTATCATAAGTCTTATTGCTTCTCTTTAAAGTTGTAGTGCCTCTTTATTTCCTATGCTGTATTTTTTGAACCCTATGCGTAATAAATTGTAATGTAATCTCCTTGGTTTGTATGTTACATACCGTATATGTGGATCAAAATTCATCTTGTCGTCTAGAATAGATCCTTTTTCATTTGTCGTAGTATCTATATATACTTGTCACATAATTTAATAACTGGGTCCTATAAATATCATGTTGTCAATCCTATTTAAATCGCTTTTTCTCTCTGATGATAATGTCAACTTAAGTCTCTCGCACATTTCCGCAAAATCGTTTAAAATTCTAGCACTTACCACGTCCAAACTCGCCTACTACCCCCTTCTATTTGCACACAGTCATCAGCACATGCAATATTTTTATGCCCTTTTCTCGTAAAGCCAATCCCTGTGGATACCCCTTCCTTGCTTTCCTAACTATCCGTGCGCTGACATACATCTATCTTCAAGTACGATCACTGTAATTTCGAAAGGTAGTTTGACGACTACACCACTGACATGTTGTTCAATTGTATCTAACGTCCATTTCCCCTTTCTGAATTAATACTGACGGACTTCCAGCTTGTTTTCAAACCTCCAGAAGCTGTTGTATCCTATGCATTAAGACGCCGAGAGATGCTGCCGAAAGGTAACAAGTCAAAAGGAAAATATGAAAGACAACGAGAAACCTTTCAATGACAACGTTCGATGCAAGATGGCTGAAGATAAATGACCAAAGAATATGGGATTTTTAAAAAAAAGTTTTCGTTGCTCACTTCTTTTTGGTGGAGGAGGGGTAAAAGGAGGAAGGGATGACACAATCACTTGTATTTGTAAATGGGAAATGTATCGTGCTATTGAAGCTTATTTACATGGAGCGATAGCAGATAGTAGTTGGGTGGAACGCTATTGTTAGTAGGTGGGCCGCTTAGCTAAGTTTACCAACAACTTGGGCCACGTGAAGGAGTTAGAAGAAGTAGTTAGTAATAGTTAGGTTTATTGTTACTAGGAGGAGCTGAATAGAGGAAGGAAGGTTTACTTTTCAGTACTCACAGCTATATTATGGGACATTAATGTGAAAAGCTACACATTTTCTGGCCCCATCGGGAATCGAACCCGGAATGACTTGGTGATGAGCGACAACACTACCACCTGAGCCACGGTCACAATCACTTGACCAACTACAACTGATTCAAATCACTATGAGAAACTGCGTATAGTATTTTCCGGAAATATGAGAAATTCCGCATAGCATTTCTTTCTCAGACTGTTCTCTCTTGATTAAGGTCCCCCACGCGAGTGTCGATGCATTCAGGGATGTCGTCGTCGGAAGGCTGTTCGGAGAAGACGAGAGATAACGCGAATGTGGAAATGCGTATTAAACGCACGTTAAGAACTTATCTCTCAATGGAGAGAAGTTGAGAGCAGAGTCATTTCGTTGTGTTCCCGCACGTGTTGTGTGTAATTAGGTGTTGCTCTTTTACAGCACAATATGTAAACAACAAAGGAGATATATTCTTAGATAATTTTGTTACGTGCAAACGCCCAGAATGATAAAATGTAACGCGGAAGTGAAACGCAGCAAAACTAAGTTAACAGTTTCTTGAATGAGTGGAAAAGAACTCTGCTGCTTAATAGTGATTACCTCTAAACATTGTTCTTTAATTTATCATATTTGCTGTTAGTTTCGCAAATGTCCAAAAATNTTAATTTATCATATTTGCTGTTAGTTTCGCAAATGCCCAAAAATATGTGAATATCCAAAAAGATCAAATTTTGATAGTAAATAATTGAATCTGTTCAAAAGAACTGAATATTGTCGTCCACGTGGTCGTACGCAGTTTGTACTGCTATTTTGACAAAATATTTATTTACTTAAATACATCACCCCACAGAAAAAAGCATATTTCAATCAAAATTTCGAATGACTTTATTCCTTCTTTAACATAATAAAATGAACCGAAATACATGTACTTTTCTACCACTACATAAAACTTGCGCTTTCCTCAATCTCCCCCACACACGAAATTGCATGTGTAAAAGAAGATAAATAGTAGACTATTCTCTTAGAATGAAACACTAGTATTATTTTTATAACGTTTAAGGTTCACTATTTAAATGTTAATACAGAATTTTAATTTATTACATACTATTTTACTTCATCCGTTTCTATAATATGGTTAACAAAATAGTTAGCACTGTAACAAATGTAGCTGTTGTCACTCGACAAAGAAACATCTAGAGAAAAATTTAATTTTTCGTATTAATAACATAATGTTTTGGTATACTTAAACATAATTATAAACCTAACTTTATAACTAGTGGTATTCTCAATTTTTTTTTCATGAATCCCTTACATCTTTTTTGACGTTTAGTGAAATCACATTACTAAAACGATTTTTTTTCTCTTCAGAAAACTATTAGAAACTTAAAACAAACGAAATTATCAAAACATATTATTTAGAAGCATACTATATTAACTAGGTGAACCTATCATTAATAGTAATTAGTTGATTAATTGTTTTCGTATTAATATTTAATGTAAGTTAAATTTATCTTATATCGATCATGCATAACTAAAATGTATTAATACCAAATTATCTGACGAAGTTAGCAATTGAATTTAAATAATATTAATAAAAGATTATACATAAAATCACGACACAACTTGTCAAATGAGTTTGAAATACACAATTCACATACTTAGAAATTAATTAGCCCAAGAAATTAAATGACGATAGAATCCGCATTTCATTTAATATATAATTAAAGTATATTACACATATGTAAGGTCAATAACTTTTAATATTTGTCGAGTATTTGTATTTCAGGTATCACCGTCAACACATTATATGTATCACTATCAACAATAATTGTCTACACCCACCATCAACAAGTAATTTGTTTATTGTCTCAAATTTTCATATCTTTTAAACTACCTTTTTCTATCAGTTATATGCAACATAATCAAAAAATATTACATTTTTTTCAGTTTAAGTTGAATCCAAACCATTATTATTTACAGAATATTAGGTGTCCTTTAGTTTCCAGGAAGTATACTAGTTTCGCTTCAAACAGTTTACTGTCCTCAGCCTATGTAACTACGCAACGCCCTCTTGTTGGTGTCGCATTGACACGATGGCTTCGTAGAACCACCAACGGAAACAGAGGACAATGGCTAGTAGTAGGAGTCAGAACAGGATCTTCGGTCCGCATTTCTCTACTCGAGTAAGATACGCAGGACCCCGGAGTGAATGCGGCAGGAAGAAACATTGAAGGTAGTGGAAAGTAGACTGAGCCAGAGAAAGGAATGGTGACTGTGAACGTGAGATTAATCCGCTGTAGATAGTGAAGACCAACCATTGATAGCGACGGTGATGTCTATAATTAATGAAGTGACATTGATAGGTGGCAATATTGGTAACGGGTGATATTAACGCTAATATGTGCCAATAGTATCAGACCTCAACACATGATAAGAAATTACGGTTGTGATATGAATAGTAAAAGTTTAAGTGTTTCAGATTTACGATGCGTCGATTCCGGTCCTCCAGTGATGACGCTGCTTGCGCTAATGGAAAGTACGAAGCAATTTACGGTACAATAAGAATGAAATTATACGGTACAATGCGAATATTAAACCTACATACCAAACATTCACTTTTTGTATTCCGTCAAAATATGCCTGAGATCGGGAGCTCCCCTCCGTAAATCCACCTTCGCTGTATTTTGATGGCACGACATAGGTGGAAACCAATATAATGGTTATACTAGTGGCAATGGAGGAAACATAATAACCCGATCACATATCATTGTGGTACGCCGAAGAAAGCACCGCGAGCGATGGTAGCGCCAGTAAAATACAGCCATAAGGTAGTGAAGGGTAGTGACGGTGCACAGCGCGCAAACCCAGAAGCTCAAGACAATGGACCTTAATCCGCGCGCCGGAATGACTAGTCCCGGTGCACAATCCATTGTCGACCTCTCAACCCTCTTCTCCTTTGGTTCCGGCATTTCCACTTTGGACTGTCAACTGAAAGGGTGCTATTCAATCATTCCTCCCCAATCGATGATCCCCGTACCAAGACAACACAAATGTTTCGCTAGTTTGTAAGATATTGCGTAACATAATCCTCTGTTCGGCGAGGTTCTGCCCACCAATTCAGCTGTCTAAAGAAGAGTAATTCCGACCAATACAGATTCATTTACTACGATATGTCTAGTAGAATACAAATGCATTGAAACATTAATCCATTTTTTATTGTATGAGAGAGTGTGAACTAAATAAATTACAAGTTATATACATATCATGTTTTTCGCATTCGTGGAAGATTTTGTCTAATACAAAATATATACATCGAGGTGATAATGTCTCCGCGGAGCTGAACTGGCACCTGGTAGCTACATTTTTATGGGGAAAAATTATAAATATATTTTTTATATTCATATGAGTTATACTCAAAAATGCTCTTAAATAGTTTTGTGGGTGCCTTATTTCTTTTATGATATATCCATTATCCCAAACTCTTCATCATGATAATGATCTTAATACACTGATAACTTCACAGTGTGTGTTATACCTAACAGGCTGTTTTACTATTAAGTCAGAACTAAGCTACTTTGTCATTGTGATATACTATTATACATGTAAGATATAAATGAGACTAATAAGTAAACTGAATAATTTACGTGTTCCGTTTTTTCTTAAATTTTATCATAATTGCCATATTATTTCTAGAATATATTATAACATTCTCGTACAGAAATAAATTAACAGTTCGATAAAAATATGGAAAGATAAATCGCTTGAAATGAATTATTTTAAAACGTGATGAATATTTGAGGTATATCCGGTGTGATATGGTCACGTAGATTTGCGGACACACAGTACTCCCGCAGGACACAAGAATAATTTTACTACCTGAAGAGCGTTATTACAATCTATCTTCATTCTTCAACTCTCCCTTAATATGAGTTTCATTTTCCATTAATAATAAACTTTATTGTAAAACAGCCGTTACAAACTGCGTATGACCACGTGCAGGACAATAAATTAAATATTAAATATTGTTTTTGTAATGTAAGACTAGTTAGTATTAAATAATGTTAATTCCTTTTATAGCACATGTAATATAAACAGATTGAAATGCTAATTTATTTTCCTGAGGTATTGTCGTTTCCAAAAATTCATATTTGTTTATTTTCATCATCTACTCAAGCTAGACACAATTGTGTAATTTAACTCTGTAACTTCATTTTGGTATATGGTTTTATCTGGTTTTGAATTTGGTAGAAGTAAATTTATGTACAGAACCACTGGGTTCGGTCTAGGTGCGATATGGAGGCGAAATTGATAAGAGAATTCTCGTTATCGGTTGTGAGAAATGGTAAGATCCATGATAGTTTTTTTCTGAATTGTTTTCTGAACCTTTAAGAATTGCAGCAATCAAATTCAAATGTGTACAATCCACACTGATTTAAGAGGCAGGAATAACGAAACTGAAAGTTCTACCCGTCGGTTTTGTCTTCCTTCTGACCAAGAATAAATTTAATTAAATCTCTTCGTAGTTTTTCTTCTGAAAAGTTTACACAAATCTCCCCGATAGACGCAAATGTCGGTCTCTTATCAGGTTTTATAACCCATATTGCTTGCTTATCGCCGGAAATGCCACGTGTTAATGTTGTGTCTTCATCTCACAGGCATTTAAAACCAAAGCTTTTTCACTCATATACTAGAATTAATTCTGTAGAGCCCACGGTCGCTGCATCTGTTCCCGCCACCAGTACATCCGACTCTGAGTCCAAAACGAGGTCTGATAGTGTAGGGAATGCTACTTCCAGTCCATCTCCTACATCCTCCCAAACTTTGATCCCCTGCCATCAACACCGAGTCTTGTAAACAAGGTTACGCCGAAAACGGCCGACAGGTCGGGGACATTTACATAGAAAATGTCCTCGACACCCAGGAACTCCTGCAGGCTAGTTCAAAATCAAAACTGACTGGTCGAAACACGCGCGCGCACTTTATTGTGCACATCGCCGACTTCCAGGATCACCAGGCGGTGCTCCGGAAACTGACTGCGCTGAAGAATGAGGACGCTAACACCTCATTCTTCTTTCACCGGGTGACGGAGGAGAGACGTCACCGCCTAGTAATTCGGGGCCTTCAGCCGATGGAGACCTCGAATAACTACGAGAGGATATTGTCAACCAGGGGTTCCAGGTATTCCACCTATCGGAACTCCAACGTAAAGACGATACCGACGGAAGGATTCACTTGGGGCTTTACGTGGTGGAGCTCGCGCAGTCCATCGTACTACAATTTCGCCAAACCGTCCGGTACTTGGGTAATGTGCGGGTCACTCTCGATGAGTGCAACAGACGTGAGTGGATTGCTCACTGCACGCGATGCCAGGCTTGGGGTCACACCCGCAATCACTGAGGACGTGACGTCGTTTGTCCCCTATGCGAGGACCCCCACAACCTGGCGCGTTGCTCCCCACGGCCAACACGCCTCACCTGCAACAATTGTGCGGGTGATCACTGCGCCTCCTTGTCGGGTTGCCCAGCTTTTGTAGAACTTAAAAATTGCGCTCAAGAGCAGCGCGCCAATACACAGCCTGTTCTGAGGGATAATACCCTGATGAAAGCAAACGTGGCCGCTGCACCAGCCCCGAGGCCGCTGTTGGCGTCCTTTGCCAACATCGTGCAAGGGACAACTGGTCCTTCTGCACCTTCAGCTTCGCCTTCTATTGGAAACTTTTCCTCATTTCTTCCCAGTATCACTGTTGCAGACCTACAGTCCTTAACTGGGGTGTTGCAATTGCTAAAAAAATTTGTTCTGCGTGCTATTTTCGACGCAATCAAACTAATTCTTCCCATTCTTTCAGCTTCTGGCCCATTCCTCCATAAGGCTCTTAACTCCTTACAAGTTCTTGCCTCCCTCTTCTAAATGCCCCCCAACAGTATTGCTTCCTTTGCGTCGTGGAACTGCCGGGGCACGACTGCCAGTAAACATGCGGAAATTCGACAATTTCTTTCCGACTTTTCAATCCATGTTCTTCTTCCCCAGGAGACATGGTTTACTTCTTCTTCGTCTTTATCTCTTTCGAGGTACCACACCAATCGAGATGATAGACCCTACACACACCCCCAATTTAAACCCTCGCGGCGGTACAGACATCGCCNCCAACTCCTAATCTCTCTTCTCTTGAAGCCACGGTCTTGAAGTTCGGCACTCAACGGGGCCCAGTCATAGTGGTTTCCGCTTATCTGCGGCCTCGCAAAGCTCTCCACCGGCAGATCTCGACATACTCAGAGGTCTGGGTGACCGCATCATCATCGCCGGAGATATCAACTGCAAACATACCGACTGGTGCTGCACGGTCTGCAACAACGGCGGTAGATCCCTGGCAACAGAAAAAAAGACATTAAGGCAGAGAAACTGAGAAGGAGGACTTCAATCCCGGGTAAGGTCCATGTAATGAGGAACTACGTCGTTTCGCATTTACCTGTTCCGATTGATGCCTTCCTCCCACTTATTCGTATTTGTAGTTTAGTACAAGAACTGATATATGTTTATTTATTTGTTTATTTATTTATATTATGTCTTATAGCGAGGTCCAAGCCATGAGACCAGCTCTCTCACCCTAACCGTGACTTGGGTGAGAGAATTTGGAAGGAGAAATATTGGGTTACCGAGGAACTAATGGTACCTAACCGACATTTGCCTAGAGTAGGTGAGAGAAACCGCGGCTGAAAACCTCACCTAATTCTGCGGAGACACTAACACTCTGCGTGACGATAGTGGCTTTTCGAGATCTAAAATATGAATATTATATATTAACAATCTATACATTTCGAGAAAGAAATAGAAAACAATTCTTTAACTGTGTTGAAAAATCTGTGTTAAAATTTTTAAATTATGGTTAAGACGCGTTGAGGTGAATCTGTTTGCGCAAATTTGTATTTAATAAACATTAACGGCCACCAAAGATGAAATGTAGATTGATAGTTTTCACATTTTCCGATTTATACAACTAATTTAAATGCACAGAAACCGAACAAAACAAATGTTAGTGACAAAACATAAATATGTGTATTGAAAACCAAGTCATTCGTAAAACTAACTTCCTCTTACAGCAAATACAAAATAGGGTAGGTTACATTTTCCCATTTTTCACACACTAGTCTTGAAAATTGTTGGAGAACTATAATTAATCGTAAATTAATAGAAATTATTTCCTTTTTCCGTGCAAATAAAAATGAAAACACGTAATCTGTTATTTGCACTTTATATTTTCAAATTTTTTATAATTTTTTTACGGACTCGCGTCCCGTAAGATGAGGTACAAATCAATAGTCCTGANCGCATAACGCTGCACTTCTTCTTACCAACATATTTAACTCTTGTCTTTCTCTTAGTAACTTTCCACTTTCCAGGAAACACGCCACCATCATTCTACCCAAACAGGGAAAGAATTTTCGGGTCCCTAATAACTATCGTCCCATTAGGTTTCTCTCTCTTCTCGGCAAACTTATCGAGTGCCTTATCCTTGCCAAACTTATTCCGCACCTAGGCTCCACTCATGCCATTCGTCCCACCCAATTCGGTTTCAGGCGTAACAAGAATGCTGCTTTCCAGACCTCGCGCCTGATTCATGAATTAGCTCCNAGACCAGTCATATATCAGGAAAAATTGCAATGCAATTTACATCCGTTTATCAATTTTTGACTAACGTTTAAAGATTTAAAACAAGACATACGGGAAAGACATGTTAGATGAATTGAACGCAACACATACAGTTTATTCAGTTTAAAATATAAAATCGTGTTCATAAAACTTCCCTTTAAAGAAATATAAATTTGAAGTTTGTGAGTTTAATGCTTTTTTACTTTAATCAATAATTCAACGCTTCTTGCGGAAGTCATATATACTATTACACAAGTGTCCCCCAAAGATTTCGTTCCTATTCTGCATAAATAGACAGAGCAAATTAATCAAATGAAGTATTTTACGTTAGAGAATTAAAAGGAGTGTCCGAGGGTTATTTCATCTTCCACTTCTGAGATAAAAGAATTTTAAAATTACATCAAGAAAAGTCGCTACTTGACTAGTATAGAATTGTAAGTTAGACTCAAGCGAAACGTGATGACGTCAAGACAGAACTAAAGTTAAATAGTCAAATTATTCTAATATTGTTCTTAGAAATGTATTGATCCATCGCCACATGCCATAATTACTCCCTACATGCTAAAAGATGTGTTGTGGAGATACCGTTCCATGGGTAATTCGTTACAACGTGTTTTTGCACAAACTTCTTTAATTATTACAGATTGATATATTTTACATTGATTTGTTATTTCCATAATCAACACCCCACATGATAATTAGAATACATGCAAAGAACTAACAAAGAATAATTATAAATTTGCTTCCGAAAATATTTTTATTTTAGAAATTAGTGACAAAGTCAAAGGATTATAAACATTTTCTTCTGAACAAACGATGTGAATAATTAAATCCTCCAGTTACCATTTCGGAAGATACCCAAATAATTGGGCAAGTGAAAATAGGGACAAATAGCAGTTTTATTACACTTTATACAGGCGAAGTGTCTGCCTTGATATCGTCTTCGTGCAGACATCTAAGTGTGGCCACCTTACAATTCTATGCACCTTGGGTTCAAACAACATTTATATGGGTTTGTACGTGAGTTACGTCATGCTCCATTGTGCAGTATAATGTATTATTCTATTCTATCTTATGTTCTTTTTAACTGTCTCACGCTGAATATGAAACCGAGTAAAACTTGCCAACAACTTGTCTAGAAGATGAGGAAAATTAGTAACTNCCACACACTCGAGAGGCTCCTTACTGAGTAGTGGATTCAAAAACTGGAAAAGAATAAACACATTTGAACTATGTGTATGTTGCAAAATATGTTAAGTTTGTATTTTGGTGAGACATTTGAGGGTGTTTTCATAACCATATAACGTGCACGGAACACTAGACAGTAAGAACTAATATGACTCATCGATAGAACTTCAGGGACAGAATTCAAGCTCAAAGAAACATTGTTGGTTAACCGATAGTGAATAAATATACCAAGAAGCCAATATTCTGTTTTGTCGATCACATAGTTTATTAAGAAAGTGACAAAACAAAAAAATGTCTACATCTTTGAACGTACCATATTTATATATTCCACGTCCTTTAAATAGTAATCTTAAGTTTCGATGGCTATACAATTTTCTCCGAATAGTCAACGTAACTATTATCCTCTGAGAGTAGGTTCAACCGGCGGTCTTTATTCTCTTCACAAGTAGTTCGAGTCCCTTTGTTGCAAGGCGATGCATACATCGAGAAATACCACCTCATTTATTGTCCTTTATTTTCATTTATATTCAGCAGTTGAAATACTTTTGGAGTGGTAATTGAAAGTAAGTTAACATTTCAAGAACATT
>NNCF01126853.1:149868-201468 GCA_002313205.1 Laupala kohalensis | reverse complement strand
GAATTCAAAAATTTCAGTAAAAATTCGTAGATAAGATAAACTGTTAGCTGCGAGTTATAATACCAATAGAATGTCAATATGTTTGTAATTTAAGGCAAAAATTTACAAGTACAAATTATTATCGAAATAAAGATTATTCTGCGTATAGTGTTTAAGAATTGAAATAACACTAAATTCACGATTTATTATTGCAATAAACATGCCCCTAGACAAAAAAAAGAAGCGGATGCTCTATGGGTTACAAAGAGAAGGAATTACTAATTGGGATAAAGGAAGTGCGTCGTATATACGAAGGAGCAATACTGCCTATGCTCACTTATTGCTCAAGTGTGTGGGAATACAGAACACATTTACAACTCGTGGTAAGTCGTCTCCAAAGTATTCAGCATTCATATATTCTCGTGTAGTAAATGTTGTCGAACAATTCCCACCAAGGTTTTATAAGTAGCACATGGAATATTGCCTGTGAATTTAGCGATACAAAAGCGGGAGTTACGGTTTCGTGTGCGTAGCGGGAAGAGATTAATTTTTGATGGAGAACAGATTAGTATGAAAGATAAGACATGGAAAAATAAAATAACCAAGAAATTATTGCTTTGTTGGCAGATTCGTTGGGATAAAGGNGACAGAGCAAATTAATCAAATGAAGTATTTTACGTTAGAGAATTAAAAGGAGTGTCCGAGGGTTATTTCATCTTCCACTTCTGAGATAAAAGAATTTTAAAATTACATCAAGAAAAGTCGCTACTTGACTAGTATAGAATTGTAAGTTAGACTCAAGCGAAACGTGATGACGTCAAGACAGAACTAAAGTTAAATAGTCAAATTATTCTAATATTGTTCTTAGAAATGTATTGATCCATCGCCACATGCCATAATTACTCCCTACATGCTAAAAGATGTGTTGTGGAGATACCGTTCCATGGGTAATTCGTTACAACGTGTTTTTGCACAAACTTCTTTAATTATTACAGATTGATATATTTTACATTGATTTGTTATTTCCATAATCAACACCCCACATGATAATTAGAATACATGCAAAGAACTAACAAAGAATAATTATAAATTTGCTTCCGAAAATATTTTTATTTTAGAAATTAGTGACAAAGTCAAAGGATTATAAACATTTTCTTCTGAACAAACGATGTGAATAATTAAATCCTCCAGTTACCATTTCGGAAGATACCCAAATAATTGGGCAAGTGAAAATAGGGACAAATAGCAGTTTTATTACACTTTATACAGGCGAAGTGTCTGCCTTGATATCGTCTTCGTGCAGACATCTAAGTGTGGCCACCTTACAATTCTATGCACCTTGGGTTCAAACAACATTTATATGGGTTTGTACGTGAGTTACGTCATGCTCCATTGTGCAGTATAATGTATTATTCTATTCTATCTTATGTTCTTTTTAACTGTCTCACGCTGAATATGAAACCGAGTAAAACTTGCCAACAACTTGTCTAGAAGATGAGGAAAATTAGTAACTGCAATATTAACCAGGTTAATAAAATAGTTTTCCTAAATAAACGTTCATATGTTATTTTTATTCTATGTCATGTGCGAAAGATTCACATGGGTTAAGCTAGAGTTTATATACCAAGTATATTATTGCTTAATTTATATATTGCAAAAAATGATACAATTCATCATTTGGAAATATATCAATTGAAACATATATGTTACAATGGCATGTTAATGTCTTTCTAATGCACCCAATAAAAACTTTTTTCGGAACACTGAAAGAAAAATTAGTTATTTAGTTACAAACACTGAAAGAAAAATTTAGGAACATTTAGGAAGACTGAAAGAAAAGTTAGTTATTTAGTTATAACTGAGTGGTATACGTTAGTTATTTAGTTACAAATGCAACTTCTATAGTTGCATCATAAGAGTGTTTCATCCTGTGGTCTAGTGAATTTCACCAATAAAGAACAATACACATATTCAAAAGATAACGTGTGCCTACATTACGCAGTGTCAAATAATACACAGCAAATTAGAATCAAATAAATCACAATGGCGAAGAGTTGGTGTTAAACAACAACGGAATTCCGGACAATAGACTAAAGGAAATGGACTACAAATGGCGATCGGAATGGAAAGCCATGGAACAGAATGTCCCTTCCTGAATAATAAAATAATTTCTGATCGTTGCCATTTTACGCGAGAGATAACACCGGTTTTGGTCGTGGTTGGAAATCGCACATACATGAAATTATTGTGTTTACTCAAAGGAGCGAAGTTATTGGGTTGGCAAGCCCAAAGGGAATATGTATAAATAAAAGTTTCACCTCGCCCGTTAACATTGTTATTAAATGGTGTTAGTCGGCACAAAACGATTTTTCTTCAAGCGACATGAAATATTTAAAATTTTCTAAAGCATCACCTCTCTAATTATTCGAGAAAGTAAATTAAATCCGATCTTTCGTTACTTTTGAAATTCAACCTCAAAATCACAGTAATATTTTGTTTCATATCACATGTTGAACAAGAAATGCGTGTCATGAATTCCGAACAAACTGATACAACATTAATTGCAATATTCTGATGTACGTGTTTTATTTTTCGAACAGAAATTGCTGGTATTGCAGGCGAACAATTAGTTTAAATCACCTACACAATCCATACGAAAATAGCATTTTAAAAAATTTGGGAAGCAATATTATCATGTATAGTACGTAATTCTTGAAAAATTCAAATAGATATTTCGGAATAACTATATAAGACTTAAGAAAAGCATATTTAATGTGACATGAAAAATAACGTACTTTTATTCGACTACTAATATTAAAAATCAAATACTGAATTAATTGTCGCAGCAGATTTTACACTTTTTTGTAACTAATCAGCCAATGTTATGTTAGAAATGCAGTAAATAAGTTACTATAAATAAATAAAATAAAATGAATTATCTTGTTTGACAGAAGGTCTAATTCAATATTCTTGATTCTTCTAAATGTAAACCACACTATTGTCTCAATATGAAAGTAAATTGATGAAGGAAAATGAATGTCAACTCTTCATATATCATTTATTTAAATAAATAGTTTACATTTAAATAAAAAATGTATGCATCTACTTATTTGAAAAAAAACTAGGAAGTATCCAAAAACGTGTTTAAAAAATCATTATGATAAAATAATAAATTAGAAAGCATATTAACCAATTATTTTATAGCATATTAAACAATTATATTTATTGAAAACAATATTGAGCAAATTTTCACTCACTAAAAAGAATTATGTTACAGGGACAAGGTCTAAATGCATATCACTGCTTAATTGGTTATTCATTCATCTAATATTGTGTTCTATGCAAAACTGGAGTATGGTTTAATTACACCTTCCCACAAACAAAACAAGACTTAACTAATGTAGCCATGTTGAAAAATAGGCTTAAGTCAAGTAACATCGTAAATAAAGTTTCAAAATTATATCTTAAGTTGTTTAATACTTACGCCCAAATGTCCTATACTTTCTGGACGACCTTCGTATTGTATTATTATAACAAGAAGAGTAACAATGATTTACATTTTATACAAAATTCAACAATTATACACATATACTAGGTGCAAGCAATGTAAAATGTTTAAAACATTTACAGCGGAAGTAAACGTAAAATAAATATAGATCTTTTAATGTTATCACCTCATTTTCAGCGAGCACATGTAACTTTTTATTTCAAGTTGTACTCAAAAATATGGTAATATCAATGTTTCAATATAAATAAGAAGACGTCCATATCTTACAAAATCAAATAAGGTATACTCAAAAATAGGGTGGGATATTATTAACTTGTGTAGGCTCCGGTTCGAAAAACAATACATATATTTTTGTTCACCTCCAGGAATACAACTGTAACATCACACCACAAGCCCAGATGCGGTGTACTTATTTGGGTAGAAGCAGGATTCACATAAATACCACAATTCCTATGGTAGGTTTTTTCGCTGCCATCTGCTCAGTTTCCCGGACAATTAAACACACGTGTAATAACAATGATTAATGATTTAATACAATTTAAATAGAAATCTGAGTATTTACAAACGTAGACCAACTCTCAAAATCTTAAATACAAATACAAATGTTTAAATCTGTTATTACACAGTTAATGCTATCAGAAAGCATTAATTACACATAAATAAATTTAGTTGAAGACAACTAATTTGTAAAAACCCTCTAGGTTATCTGTACCTCCAAAATAGCAAGTTTCTTTCTCGTATAATGAACTGTTACAAGTTATGTCACTCCTAACTAGTAATAAGTTTATCTAGACTGCCGCAGCAGCCTCTTACAAGGGTCTGGTGACCGATTCTAGCCAGGTCACATCTCAAGTAACCTGCAGACTCAACTCACACGTAAAAGTCCTCCAGGATCCTCAATCCTCCCAATATATACCGTAGAGGAAGTCACGTGACCAGCAAGTATCTACTCCTTCGCTGTCACCGTGCCCTCCACCCTTCCGCCGTCCAGAGAACGCCGTGACCTTTTCGCAAGGTGCTGTCTCCGGTCCACACCAGGTGTCCACCTTTGTCTCTGCTTCTGGTGAAGGTATTCCGTTCACAGCTTATTATCATTTTTCTTTTCTGAGGTCCACCGACATTCCATAGTGGGCCTCGCCTTGGTCAAATCCTCTTCCACAGAAATAGTGTAATACAAAGGGAATCGTGCGCTGGTCACAAGCATTTGCTGACATTCTTCGAGAACTCGTACCCTCCTTAGGAAGTGGAAGGGATACGTTCAAAAAATAACACAATAAATGCAGAGGCTTAGAGTTGGTCACCTTCCCTCGACAGCGACATCCAGCTTAGTTCCTCAATGGCACTTCAGTGAAAGGCGTAAAATTCACAATTTACAAAGCTCTAGAATGTTTTGATTCTGACGTTACAACAACATATGTACTTGAAAAACAATGAATAAAACTATACTAAATCACTCATCTATTTCACAAAAATTCATTTCAAGCTTCTAATTTTAAAAAATTCATTACAACAAATATTTCTGTTCATGTTTCGTGTTAACAAAGCACTCAATATCAATTCTGGCTGCACTATACACTTATACTGCCAATTACTGGTTTTGAATATGAAACAACCATCGAATATTATAATGAAAATAAATTTCAATTTCTCATACATAAACAGAAATCTACTGTAGAATTTAGGGATGATGCATACATGTATGTTTCAATATCCAGATATAAAACTAACATTAGACCGTGTTGCTGAGTGAAAGTGCTTTGCTAGCGTGAAATCATTGATTTTTGTACAAGTATTCTTTTTTAATCACCTTTTGTATACGCAAGAAAAGTGTAAACCAAAATTCGAAAAAATCGCCAGGTCCGCGATAGACAACGCATGTGCTGCCTTTTGAAGTTCTTCGCTCCGCAGCCGTTAAAACGCTTACAAATTTAATAATGAAAATCAATATTCAATTTAGAAAATATCGTTCCGAGGTCCACACGGACCAATCTTTGAGAACATGTGTGCATATTATCAACATTCAAAAATTCAACAAATACCGTGTAAATCGAATTTCGAAAAAAATTCTAGGTGTTACGCTTGGGCCCACTAGAGATAATACCGAACCGAATTTCGAAGCTCTAGGCTCCTCGTAGGTTCGTGCTTCACAATTGATAAGAAACGATTAAAAATTAATTTTCTAAGAAATTATTTTCCTTTAAAATTTGAGTAGATTCCTTATTTTACCACGAATATTGTATACAAAGTTATAACTGACTTGTTTTAGGCAAGTTTCAGTTTTTCAATATTTTACAATCTATTTTCAGAAGTTATAATTAAGTTTCTGAAAAAGAAATAATGAAAAAAATTGCTAAAAAAATAATTTTGAGATGCCGAACTATCAAAAAGTGAAAAAAGAAAACATATTTTACTATGTACATGCATTAATCGACTCTTTGCTTGTTTAACTTTACATGTGATGCGGAATTCGATATTTCCCAATTACTCTCTTGCAGCTCTCACCAATTAACACGATTGACACACATCCCATCAACACTAATAATAGCAAAGCAGACATCACCCAAAATTAATCGTCACTGAGCGATCTATCAGCAGCCTCTTCGTTAGTCGGCGTCATCGGGTGATTAGTCCTGTACCAATATCGTCTACATTTCACCAAACGCGATATTGTCCGAGCTCAACGATCAGGAATAAATGCTCGGTTCGCCCTCTACATCGCACGCCAACGTATCATAAATGACTCTTTAATAGAGGGAATAACGTTGTTTAATTTGAGAGATATGAATGACAATAAGTCTTCACCATTTCAATTGTGTCGTACACGTTTTATCTACCTACAGCGAAAAACATTCCCATGAAGGACTAATTAATACTTAATTCCTTCCACAAGTAATGGCAACTAATTCCTTGTTCAAACCACATTCATTACTCTGTGGTCTTTGGGGAGAAGTAGCATTCGACAATTCCACTGATAGGGTAGCGAGAGGGCTAGTTGAAGCACTGATTGTTAACTGGTGAATAGGAACGACGGGCAGAGGAGCGAGTGAATGATTCGGAGGAATTGAATGATGAATGGAGAAGGAAATGTCGGTGGATTAATGAGGGAGATAGGGACCAATTCAAAGTCATAGTGAGGAAATGGTGATTGGTTTTGCAATAAGAGAGCAATGAGTGATTGAGTTTAGTTCTATTTGTAAAGTGTAAAATGTGTAAAGAAATTCTGTTCAGCTGATTTTAGTTTTGTTAACTTGTTTCTTAGTGAAGAAAAATAATGGTATACTTCATTTGAGTGGATGGATTAAAAGAAAAAAGAGTAAAGATTAGAGACGTATTAGAAAATTATAAGATTAAGAGATGTAATGAAAAAAATTTAACATTCTCATGCTCCGCTCAAAATATCTTTCAATTGCATCCCTCTACTCCATCCCATTTTTTGCCATTTTATTCGATTCATACATTAATACATCTTTCGCATACGTTCTCCAGTTCTTTACTATTTATATACAGGTGTCGTGCAGAGAAAGGGTATTGATAGGGAAAATCAATTAAAATATTTCTATGGAAATAAGAGTTTCTGGTAACACTGATTTAGATTTCTTATTTCATGGTTCCGTCAATCAGATCTTTTGGAGTAACGATTGTGATAAACGTTTTGACTAATACTATTCATATTTGAAAATAATGTGTTTTTGGTATATATTACTTCTCGTAGCAAAATGTTTGATAGTTTGATGTATTGAATTTTCAGAACAGTTTGCAAGAACCAACCAGAAAAGATTTGGAAAATTTCTGGAATTCTTTTCGTTCTTATTTATTTTCCTCTGCATTTACCCAATAATAGAAGTACAGCATGCGCAGAATTTTGCTCTTACAAATAATATAAACACAAAAAATAATTTTACTTGTATTCTGAAACACTTCATGTTTGAATAAAGGATCAAGATAATATTTTTTCATTTCTTGAAGAGATTTCCCAAGTAAAAGGATCGAAGTATATTTTTCTCTGGGACAACATTTTTCGTACACAAAATCAATATTCATACGTAACATAAGAGAGCTTTAACGACGAATTTAACATAAGTATTGCTAGGAAGAAAACGTTTGATTCCCACTTGTCTGCATTCGCAAACATTCAGCCACCTGTTGTTAACAAAGAGTTAAGGTACGCCAAGTGATTTAATTGTCACGAATTTCATTCACAGTGATATTATGCTGACTTTCATTAGTCAACTGAAGAATTATAATTGAACATACAAAGATTAACGTGGTCTCTTCATTTCAAATTAATATTCTTACGGAATTGTGTTAAAAGAAAGTCAATATCATGAAATTTTTTACCTCACTTTTAATATTGGACATATATCGGCAATATATTCCCTATAAGTTATCAGTTTTCCTTCCGTAACGCGGATAACGTTAAAACAAAGGTTCGTTTTTATATATTATCTCTGTAACAGCACAGTGAAAAATCACAAATTTTTGAAGTAATATGACAAAAGAATAGAATACCAATACGTATAACTGATAAATAGCCAGACCTCAAAGGTCTGTAATAATCGGAGAAATTTTAGATTTTCTATGGCAAAACACTTTGTTGGAAGCGCTATTTTCAAATTTTCGAATTAAACGTAGTGTGAAAACCCTCGGAAATATATTATGTGTAGTCGCATGTGATACCGATAATATATCGCACCCCGGCGAAAATAACGTCACAACTCAAAATCTCATTTTACAATACACCAACAATAAAGTTCTCTAACGTTTTGGAAATAGAGAACAAATCGTTTACAAAGGGTAAACAGAGCAACTTGCACTTTTATTAGTTACGAGGTGAGTTTCTTATAAAGTGTTACAATTCGACACTTATAAAGAAATTTTTCTAGGAAGGGGGTAACTCGATTTCATCCGCTTAAGTAACAAAAAGAAATATTTCTACAGTAAGGCAATTAAAACACCTCCTTCTCATTCTTGGATTGAATATTTCCACAATTGGAGTTTAAAATCCTTTAAACATAATTTTTGAAGGTTCTTTATCAGTATTTAATGACAAAGTATATTAAGTCGTCGAGGGCATTTTTACATGTCTTTTCCAGCTAACCCTATTCTGATAAATAAATAAATATATTCGCTTTGCCTGATTCATGCCAAAACCGTGAATAGCATGTCAAATTACATCTCTTAGTACGAGTACAGAACGTTTTTTGTTTTTAGCACAAATGCTCTCAATCCGTGAACTTTTCTCCGTTCTTGCTCTTCAGGGACATCCTGAGACTCAAATAATATATTTATTGTCAAAAACCAGTACAAACTGCGTATGACCACGTGGAGGACAATAAACTAATTTACTCTCCGGAAGCAAGCAAGGGACCATCCCATCAATTCCGATCAAGGGCCCTAAGGCAGAGGCGGATTCAAAAATTTCAGCAAAAGTTCCTAGATAAGATAAAAAGTTAGCTGCGAGTTATAATACATATATAATGTCAATATGTTTGTAATTTAACGCAAATATGTTTGTAAATTTACATGTACAAGTTATTATCGAACTATAGATTATTCTGAGTATAGTGTTTAAAAATCATAAGAGTTGAAAAAACACTAAATTCACGATTTATTGTTACAATAAACACGCCCCTAGACAAAGCCTAGAGAACCTGTATAAGAAATCCGCCTCTACCCGAAGGAAAAACGGAGAAAAACCCGGGCCAGGATGGGGCTACAGAATTAATGTACACAACCGTGCCAAAGTTGAGTACACATAAAACTAAATTAATATGAATCATAAGACATAACAATCATACAAGAAAATAGTTTTTGAAATTGTTATAAGTTATTTAAAAAGTGCTACAGCAATGGCGTGATAAAGTACAAGACGAATTTAACTTTTATTAAAATCAATAAATTCTTTTACAGTGTAGAAGCACTGGTGCAGGAGGTAGTTTTTAACCGCGGATTTGAAGATATTCAATTTCATAATGTCTTTTATATTCTTGGGCAGGGAATTATATAGAACGATTCCCAAATGATAAGGTCCTTTTTGGCAAAGAGTGATTGACACTCTAGGCCGATGAATATTATTCCTATTGCGAATATTGTGTTCGTGAACGACTGTTTCGTATAAAGCAAGGGTGCTACTTCAGTAATTCGGTCTTAACAAACAAGACCGTTTCCTAAATATAAATGCAGGTAAGTGTTAAGATATTTAATTCCTTGAATAAAGGTTTACAAGAGTTTCGGGGGTGAGATTTACAAATTATCCGAACTATCCTCTTCTGAATTCTGAAAGTTTGAATACTCTGACCGGAATTGCCCCAGAAAGTAATGCCGTAACGTAAATGGGAGTAAACGTTTGCAAAATATACGCAACGTGAAATACGTGGACTAACTACGTTAACTAAGTTTCGGAATGCTTAACACAATTTGCTTAATTGGGAATTAAGATTGTCAACATGACAATTTCATTTGAGGTTGTCTTGAATATGGAGACCGAAGAATTTTGTATTCGTAACAGTTTTTAATTGTGTTCCGTTTAAAGAAAGAGAAAAATGGGGTAAAGATTTTGTATTACTATTGTGAAATGACAGACACTGTTTTGTCAGTGTTTACAATGAGACAATTTGCATGGAACCAAGTCGATAGGTTAGACAAATCTTTTTGAGCATTGGCGTGCTTACATAGTAAATTAGTGTCATCAGCAAAAAGAATCATTTTGCAATCTGATGTGGATGATGACATGATGTTCACATACAATAGAAAGAGTATATGGTCGAGAATTGAACCTTGGGGTACTCCGCAAGTAATTGGCTTTGTTTCTGAAAGTCAACGCTGAAGTATTTTATTTTTAGTATAGGATATTTCGACCTGTTTATATCTATCTTTTAAATAAGAAGTTAGCCATTGATGTGGAAGTCCACGAATGCCTAAAGAATGCAATTTGGAAAGGAGAATTTCGTGATCGATGACATCGAATGCAAGTAAGACACGAGATCCGAAGGGATTAATGCACCACTGCCTCAAAATATCATGTTAAAAACAAAAAATAAGAGAAATGCGCGGAAATTAAGTAGCAACGGAGAAATAAATGCAAAGCAGTAAAAGTATTTGAATCAAAGTGTTACGAACGAATAACCAAACGTCGTAAAACACAACTAATATATAGGGGGCGCTTGTGTGTTCCAACAAGCTTGGGAGATTATTGAATGTTAGGATTCTTTTTGCAGACACGCTTCGGTTCAAACAAATTGACATTTATTATATTACAAAGATTACATATACATTTCCTTATATCTACAAAAGCTGCATGACTAATTTGACATGATAAATAGCAAAATTGATATTGGTCGTTGTGGGCGACCAATTCTCTGTGAATAACAAGTTTCAACAGAGTTTTAAATGATTACATAAATACGAACATTAGTTCATATGAAAATCCCCTTTATATCCCATTTCCCCATTAATACAGAATTACGAGTGACATTAACACAGTTGAAGTGCGATCTTTCAATCTCCACATAAAAAAAACCCTCCTTTCTTGAGTTTTCAAGAATAGCCCCCCAATATCAACGAATTGATAAGTTACGAGGTACCTGCTTGTACATACTAGAATTGGTTAATATATAACCTTTAAATAGATGCAGGATTTTTAATCCATCGGAAAAACCTTCCAGATGCTGTCCCCACTTACGAGGAATAATTTGCACAAGATCTAGCGATCNCGGAAAAACCTTCCAGATGCTGTCCCCACTTACGAGGAATAATTTGCACAAGATCTAGCGATCATAATGCGGTAGTCTTGTGAATACGAGAAAGTTTACTTAGTAGATGGCTTAGAATAGCCTTCACCTCGTTGCCACGGTTACTTCCGACCTGGTGGTGCGAAGTGGTTTATTAGCTTGGACGGTCGACTCGAATTCCAACTGCATATGGCTGGAGGCTGAGGTCGTAGCAAATCAGCAGTGTTGCCTGTTGAACCTTCTGCTGAAACTCACAATAAGTTATGAGCCTTTACGCTTGCGGTTGCTTAACTGCGTACGTTGCACTTGTACAGCATATTAACACAACAATTGTATAACTTCAATTATGGAAACCACTGTCCATAAGATTCGCTTAGAATTAAACCATGAGTTTCATGGTATCGCACTATATGAGAATAGTACAATAGTTCAAGTATTACATTTACGACGTAACTTTACGCTATGCAGCGATGTACGACGATGTATACTAGAATGAATGTTTCAGAGTGGCATTATAACGCCTTGAATGTAATGCTACATCGTGTTTCCTCTTTAACATGTGGTAACACGCTGCACACTGCAGTTTGGTTAAACCACGAGTAAACACGTGGATACATGGCGACGCACTCTGATAAATATGAATGTTTACATCACGACACACGATGATGGACTGGATACTAGAGTCCACGACTGGAGTACACGACACTGTAGTGGAGTCAACTGGAGATAACTGGAGAGCGAGTCGTACAATACAGCGGTATATATAGCTGATCCACGGAACATACATATAGGGTATGTTCACGAATGGCACTTCATGGAGCGTACATAGTGGGTACGATCATGATTATCTAGTTCATGGAGTTTACACAATATCGATACTTTCGAGTATATCGATTGTATCGACGTTGAGTATCGATAGGTATCGATTACTCATCATGGAGCGTATAGCTCGAAGAGCGCCTGTTTTGAATGAATGTCTTTAAAGGCGCTACATAATTATACATAAATACAAATGTTAATAACAATGAATATAATTAACAACAATAAATAAACAATTAACAATAATAATAATTAACAACTCCTTACAAACGTTTGGTTTGTAACACAAAGTGAAAGATAACGATATCCGCAGTAAATTCCAATTTGTAATTTTCATTTAAAATTATACTCGAAATTTTAACGATATTAAAAATCTGTTTTTAAAGTTTTTACTCTGACGAAAGATCTTTACTGCAATATTTTCTTCAACTCAAACAAGCTACACACAAAAAGATGAATGACAACCACGAATCCTCATTTCAAATCAAGAATTAATCCGCTGTACAATCTTCTCGAAATCGAATACGTAGCACTAATAGCTAAAATGAATGTTCACCATTGTTTAATATCCTTGAGGATCATCACTTAGGAATTTGAATAGAAAATTTGAAATAATATAAATGTGTATTATATTTTAAATTTTAGTTTCTAGAATTATTTGATATATTATAATTATGTACCAATAATTCTTTAATGTACGTGCATCATGACTTTTATTTCAAAATAATTGAATATACCAGTGACAAGAGACAAATGAGATTACGCATCATTATCACTTATAAATTGCTGAGGGAAGTTATAACTAATGTTATAACAGTTATAAATAAAAACTACTTTAATAATTTTAATACAGACGTCCTCAAGGATTTCCTTAGTCACTTGATTCCAATTCAATTCTCCCTATTTCTTTATTATCTAGTGTTTGATATTTCAAGAGTATAAATGAAAATCACGTGTTAGAATGGTAATTTTACTGCTAACTTAATGATCCAACATGTCTCCATTTTTCCTTAGTCTTTCTCCTCCTCCATCTACCATTCTCAGTTCATCTGAGCGATGGACTGCCGCTGATCTTTTGTGATCCTGGCAAGAGACAACTAAGCAACTATGATCTTGTCAAGTTCTGTGCTTTCTATTAAAGTCAACCACTTATTAACACTGACTTTACACTACACTTTCAAGAAAATTGTGAGAACCGAATCACGGTTGTTCATTATTAACAGTGACGATATAGAGGTACTGTTCCATGAATTACAACTCGGATCCAGTATTCTCTTAAGGAAAATGTTGTCTTCTCTAGAATAAGGTGCTTTTAGGATATTTGTTCCAGCTAGCGGAACTCATTCAGCATCATCCAGGAATTGGGGTTAGTCTCTTTCTGTCCGCTTTTACGTTGTTTGATAAATTGGTATCTACATTCAAATATCCCACTTACATGCTGTAACATTAGAACAAAGACAGTCTATAGGTTTGTGAATTGTTATTCCTACTTCCTTTCACTGAGTAGGAGCGCCATTGAAGGAGCTTAGCAGTACGCCACGGACGAGGAAAGGTGGCGAGTAATCAACGCTAAGCCTCTCCATTCATTGCGTTATCGTTGGACCGTTCCCCTTCACTCTGAGAAGGTGGGTAGGAATGCCCTCGAAAAATGTCTGCAGAAGCGTGTGACCAGTGCTTGCCTTTCCCTTTGTCTTATACTATTTCTTTGAAAGTGCATTTGTCGCCATATGAACCGGGGCGAGGCCCCTTAAGAAATGTTGGCTGTATTATGCTATTTCTGTGGAAGTGGACTTGACCAGGGCGAGACCCATTGAAGAATGTTAATATGTTATGGATGAAGTACTTTCGCCGGATGCAGAGACAATGGTAGACTTAAGAAAGGACGCGTTTGGTACCTGTCCTGGGCCGTTGGCGTCGCGCCCTCGCTGTGAGGTCACCGCGTTCCGACTGAGGGATGAACAAGAGAATGGGGTGCTCGTTGTGGCAGCGACAAGGCGTGGTTGCCTGCTGGTCACGTGACCTCCTCTTCGGTATATATTGGAAGGATTGAGGAACTTCGAGGACTTATACGTGTGGGTTGAGTCCGCAGGATACATGAGATGTAACCTGGCTAGTATTGGTCGTCAGACCACTGTAAGAATTGCTGTGGTAATTTTGATACACTTGCTACTAATTGCGAGTGACGTAACTTGTAACAGTTTGTTATTTGAGAAAGCAATTTGTAATTTTGATATTCGGATAACCTAGGTGGGTTATTCCAAAATAATAGTCAACAACTGAATTTATATGTGTGTAATCAATGTTTTCTGATACCATTAACTGTGTAATGACAACTTTATAAATGTATTTATGATTTTGAGAGTTTGTCCAAGTTTGTAAATACTCAGATTTCATTTTAATTTGCATTAAATTATTAATTATTGTTATTACACCTGTGTTTAATTGTCCGGGAAACTGGACTGGTGACAGCTGTAAAACTACCATAGGATTTGTGGTCTTTATGTGGATATCGGCAGTCGCCTCGTCACTACTGCTCCTCTCTACTGTGAAACCCGCTTCTACCAAAATACCCATACCGTGTGTGGTTACAATGCCCTCCTAAGAATGGCGAAGTTTACGCTAAATGAACAGCGATTACCCACTTGGGACTTCCGCGAATAATTTGAAAATTTCCATTCGCGAGTAAGCGGGAATTATTTTAAATATCGCACTGACATGGCTGACCGTTTCACGTTATTTCCCTTAGTTCAATGAAGAGTAATCAAGTGGTATAGATTTGTACAACGAATTTCCAAGCAAACATTCAACCTGTGTCTCAAAAAAAACCAATCTAATAAAACAACAGATTCATTCATTCTTACTCGATTTGGAATGTACGAGAAATGTTAACAAATTAATCCTAAACAATATACACAAACTAAAAGATAGAACTTCGCCGCCAAATAATTACTACAGAGGAGTACAACATCTCTATGGTGAAACTTGTTCCTCGTAGCAATAAGTACCTCGACCGCTACGGCGACTACTTTGAAAAGTAGTTTATGGTCTGAGAATATTCTAATCAACGTTTTGTAATATCTTTAGTTGTTTAATATATATGCCGAAACATTCTTTACTTTCTGAACGACCTACATAGATGGAAGAAAATTTCAAGCGATAATATTAGTAATATTTGTTTTCAAATATAAATAAAAATATCAAGAATACTTTTATCTTATACTAATCATAACGCTGCCAAAAGTCAATATTGGTGAACAAAACATGAGTGATAATAGTGCAAATAATTAATTACAATAGATGATAAATAGAAATCATCAAAATATAAAAAAATCTTTTAATTAAAAATTATTCATTTTTGAGAAATTGTACATTTTATCTCACAAATTGTATATCTCATGTAATTGAAAATACTTCTTTTTATAATAAAAGCATATACAAAACTTTGTATTATTTCTCTTGTACGAGTAGCATGTGGTCCAAAAAGAATACCAGATCCTTTAAATAATTACCCCCATATAAGTCATCTTCGTAATACTAGACTCCTGAAGCCCGAAATCCGAGAGGTATCAGGTGACTCACAAGGTTCTTTACTCGCCACTGGCGTGGCATCTCTCACCGAGGCTGCTGACCACACGTTCACACCTCTCCGTACAATAGCACGTCACCTACATAGAATCTCGCTTTGCGCGCCAGCGGTCGGTCACATAGGGGAAGGATGTTGACTAGGAATCGTGTCTGTATAGACTCACGCTTGAGGTGTCCTCGATACCAACCATACTAATTGCGACACGTACTTCGTCAAAGGGCTATGGTGATCGTTGTGGAACTACCTCGACTTCGTGCTGTCGCACGCATGTTGTATGCTCGACGTTTGTCCACCTCAGTTGCAAATCTCTCTCATGTTTTGCAAAGTAAACTGTCATAATGTAGACAGAAGTCCTTTGATCGACGCTGGTGAGTTACTCTGTCTCTTTCCACGTGCGATCACATCGACGTACATATTCATCAATCCACGTGCTCGTCTACGATAAGTCGAAGATTACCCTACATTGATACATTGAGAAGGAGAACCCCCCAGGGGACTTACATCTAGTAAGTACGTGTTTGGCGAACACGGGGCCCCGAGCTGAGTCTGGCATTGCTTCCACTTACTTCTGCCAGGCTCCTTTCTTTCTCTTTTCTTGGTCACCTCTTGTTCTTTTCGATCCCGACGCATTAAGGCTAGGGTATCTTTCATTTTCCTCGTTCCTCTCATTTTTTGTCCTACCCCTCATTTTTTGTCCCCCCTTATTCTTTGTTCCCCTCCATGTTATAAGCCCCCCTCATTTTTTGCCCCCCCTCCATTTTCTGTTTTGATGTATGTTATGAAATATGTTTTGGTGTGTTGTAGATCAGGAGGGTTTTTAGTGGGTATGGTTGAATCATTCGGCGAGTCCCACACGCGGGGAGAGTCATGTTGGCTCTCCCTAGTGCGTAACTGCATTTTCCCTACCTGTACATGTTTTTCGGGCTCCAATGACCTTTGATGTCGACATGAACCGTAAAGCCCCACAAAAAAGGAGGACTTCCTTTTCATCCCAGCTTTGGATATTGTGGAGCGTAGTCTGACTCATATGATTACTAGTGCAATATTTCAAACAACTATAATCTAGTGTCTACAAAATGTAAAGGTTTTGAAAAGTATGGGGCATTTTATTTAATTTTTAAAAACTAATTTGTAACAATTGCCTTTTTACAAAAATATTGAGTTATCCCCTGGGCATTCGGAAAGTAAAATATGTACTATTTGCCCAAATCCGACACGGATTTTCTCTCTGGTTTTCCTGCGGGGACTATCATCGGAACTGCTGGGAAGGTGTTTTACGTATTAACGGAGAGTAAAGTAACTCATTATACTCTACGTGTTCATACATTGTGTTTAACTACTTGTTCGGCGTAAAATTATTTCGTTTTTATTTATATTACGTACTTTAATTTGTAGTAATTTGGATATTACTACGAATACGTTTTTAACCAAAGAAGAAACATTACAAAATACTTATGTTTTTCACGGTGATGGTGTTGAAAGTTGTGCAGCTAGATCCTATGTTACCTCCCCAACCGGCTAGCTTCTTCAGGAGTATCTTCAGTAACGGGATTTGCTAGTGAGCACCGAGACTTCCTTCACTGTCGTTAAACTCGAAAGTGTCAAGCAGAGGAGCGGCTAAAATTATTTAGAGCAGAAACGGTTTCACGGTTTTTAACTTTTATCATAATTTATTATATTTCTTCCATAAGAGTCAATTGAACGAAACCAATAAATTCCCGATAATAAACTCTTCAGGATCATATCGACTGGCAGTACTTCATTACACTGAGTTAATTCTCGGGAGTGCGCTCCATTTCGTCAATCGATAACGGTCCAGCTGCAGTATTTACAGCGAAAGAATAGTAATAAGGGACCTACATCTGCCACCACCATGCTGCCACCTACATCAGTACATTCGTAGAGCCTGCAGTAAATGATATGCCAAATGTGATTGACAAAGAGATTGCAAGAAGGATGCCTGCAGTTAGCTTATCCACCGATTATCGTTTGTTTCAGTATTTGTCTTGGTGCCATGGCATGCCGTATGGAATGGAAAGAGCAATGCTATAGGCCATTCCCTGCACCTGTCATAACAATGCTGCGATCTCGCTTTATTTCATTACATCTCGTTACTATTCTTTCTCCTGGAGGACTGGAACTGAAAAGCCACAACAGAAACAAATCATCCACGTGAGTGAATTGATACGAAACACCAGCATGCTTTCGAAGGACATTTCGATTGCAAAGGCTCTTGACTGGTCCATGAGAAATTTGAACCGGTTTCACAATATGTTCACTAAAATAATTATTTTGATGGTGTGCCATTTTGTTTCTTCAATATTTACTCATACTGAATATTTTTCGTTGTGTTTCTTCGAATTTAATTACGATAAGCTCGGGTCACTCGCGGGAAAAAATTGAAAATTTAAAATACTGATATTAATTTTAATTCTAAATATTGTGCATTATTTTTGCATCACAAAGCCTGTATCATTCAGATTTTAATATTCTGTGAAGAAATTGCAAATGTCTCTCTTGTTACATATTAACATATAAAACAGATTTTATTCAACTATTGGAATTTTTTTTCGTCTGAGAAATGTGTCAGAATCGAGAATCGTAAGAAGCAGAGAAATAAATTAAATGAAAAATTGTCTAAAGTAGGGTTTCTAATAAAAATTGTCTAAAGTAGGGTTTCTTTTAATTTGTTGGGTGCGATACCCAGAGGGTCGCGAAGACGTTAACAGGCTTTCTCTTTCGTGTACCTTCACGAGACGATATATGGTAACTTCCGGCCAGGTGAAAAAAGTGACGAGTCGGTAATTGAACCCGAGACTCCTGACCAGAGGTGTTACCCACTCACTCGCTCGTCTTCCACTACTGTACAGCTTTTCTAGCCAGGTCTAACCTCTATTAGTTTTATGTAGTGGAATGTGAATGGGTGGTGTAGTAGAAATAATATTTAACTAAAAATGGAGAGTATATTTACATGAGAAGATTATGCCAGAAGCAGGCTAACCAAACTCTTTTTAAAAAATCTTAATAACATCAGTAGGAAAATTTTACAAAAAAAACATTTTCCTTGTTTATGCATTAAAATTTCTAGACGCCACTTTTTGGAGACAATTTCCCAAACCATAACGAATGACAAATTGTATGCCTCTGATTCCCTCGAGTTAACCTTGGCCAACATCTCCGAGGTACGAATGTTTTCCGAAAGAGTTGTTACATTTAATGTAATAAAATTTGTCATGGTCAATGGGAATTCAGAATATCACGCTTAAGAGCGGAAAGATCCAGTTTCCTTAAGTCTAACATAGAACGCACACACCATTAGTCTGTACAAGTAAACGAAGAAAGGATTATGATTTCACATTCAAATATTGTCATTATTAGCGTTTTCAGAAAATGATACTGCACCACTAAATAAACGTACGATGTTATTACCAGATTCTGCGGCTTTTCTGTGGAATCAAAATCAAATTTCTGCAATCAATTTCGCATTCGATGGCTAACTGCATAATAGACGGTGAACAATGATCACGCATGGAATAGCGAATGTTCCATCATTTGTTCCTCTCGTGCATTACAACGAACACCAACAATCGGAAGCATTCAACTGTGATCGGCAACAATCGTAGTTACACCAACTGGCGTTTAACCACGAGGATTAGCATAACGAGCAGCATCACCGCACATTTACCGCTAAAGAGTAAACATTGCCTTGTAAATCAGTTATTAAGATCGTTCCGTGTGCTGTACGACATGATCGAATTATAATGAACGCTTGAGCAAGGAGGATGAATGGAAACCGCCAGTGTTCATACAAGGTTCCCACAAGAATCAGAATATAAGAATTATTTGACGATTTTATTTAGGTACCATAAATAATTTTACATGTCTTACCTTAATTTTCAATCCTAAAATTGTAAACAATTTTTCACCACTCAATTCATCAAACATTTATTAATTCATAACGTGAATATCTATCGAGTATTGATGCATTACACGTATTTCTTCAGGAATGTGTCCTTCGGCGCAGTATCTGATTTTCATTAATACGTCATAACTTAAATCCTTAAACGATTCGGGGCTCCTCCCACAATTTCTCGGGAGGGTTTGATTTACATCCTTCTTTCTTTTTTCTTTTCTTTAAAATTTCCTATTTCTTTGTTTTCTAAATGTTATAGGCAACTTTTGCCTCTCTTTTCCTGTCTTCTTAGTGTTTGGATATTTGGTATTTCAGGAGGGTTTTTAGTGGGAATGGTCGACTCATTCGGCGAGTGCTACACATAGGGAGAGTCATAGTGCGTAACAGCTTTTTCCCTAGCTGTACAAAAATGTTAGGACTCTAATGACCTCGATGTCGGCGATCCGTAAATCCGTAAAAAAACATTTCTTTACGTTGAAATGTAGATTATTGATCCGTACATGGGTATATTTCATAATCAAAATGAATGCAAACAAATATTTTTCTTTAAATATATGCCATGAACCCGAAAAAAGCTACTCCAATAATTATTCTAACGTTTTTATTGTATTCTTTTGCTTTCTCCCCGTAAGATCCATGTAACTTCAAGATTTGCTCATATCTAAGATTATTCGTTTTTAATTATACATTGAATGTTCCAGTAGTCCAAATCTCAGCCGTTTAGGAGGAGACTGCGGACAAACATTTCCAGCTCTATTGTTTTAATGTACTTAGTAACTATTTAATTATACTACATTTATTTTATTTTTAATATTGCATTGGTCGTATTAATACAAATTTCTTTGTCTGGGACAAACCGTGTCTGAGTAACCGTACGTTTCGGTCATCTTCCTATGTCCTTCTTCAGGGCAATGTCAGAGTCGTACAGACCTAAGTCACTGTCCTATTGTGAGCAGGACGAAAGGTTGGTAGTTATTTCTGACGCGGTTTGTCCCGGACAAACAAGTTTATAATAACTCCGGCCGCGGAAGACCAATATAAATGAAGACACTTGGTCATATAAATGTTTACAGTATATGAAATTAATGTAATAAATATATGCATCATATTTATCTTTGACTTATTAGGAAATAAATTAAGCAAATGGGAAAGAAGAAATGGTTGTTGATTCGTCAACACTTTTTTAATAGTAATATATTTGTCTGTCAAACGAGATTAATGACATATTTTACCAAATATCAGAAATTTTATCACAAAGTATAATTACAAGAATTGTTATTCCTGACATCAGTTATTAGATAAAATGTAAATATTAATGTAATACAAATAACAAAATTAAAATAAATAATATACTAATGTTATCTGTATTTTTTTTTCTTTTTTAAGTTCAGAAAAGAAGACTCGGGAAGTATCAATGAGATATTGACATTCAATTACTTACTGTCCAACGCCACCTTAATTATACAAAGCCTTCGTACTGATATAACCTTGTAGTAATATGGCGAACACATTAGGCTTTGCAGATTGATAATTGTGATGAGAAATATGTGTTGTATAATTATAGACAGCTGTTAGTCTTCTGTAACTATCAGATAATAAATTATAAATTACAAAATGTTTTTTTTAAGTGCTGCGTACCTAGGTGTAATGGAAATTACAAACATAGACCTCGATAAACTTTTTTTTCCTTTCCGAAAGATCGTGTATTAAGAAAGAAATGGATAGCAGCAATAAGACGGAAGGATTTCGTTCTACACAAATATTCCAAGGTATACAGCTTAGGATTTTAATACACGATCAGTTTTCATGTTTAACATTAATTATACCTGCTACTTGACATATAAAAGTGCCACAGTCAATTTGTTCCACAATAGGCCCCGAAGGTGCGCAAGCGCGGGTAGAGCTCCGCAATTACTTGGCCTCAACCCCAGGTGGAAGAGATGTGGCCACCCACTCGCTCCGACAGTATAAAACAGAGTACATTTCTTATATTTAATATTCTCATAATTATTTGTTTGTGAAAAATTTATATCGCAAGATCTGTTTTACAGGTTTGTAATCTTCATTTTCATCACAGAAAAGGAATCAAGAAAAGGAATCAATATGATATCTGAAGAAACTGGAGAAAGAATTTCAGCTCCCACGTCGAAAAGTGTAATTCCTTCGAAAATACCTGGTGTTGCACGTAAATTATCTGTTAATTTTTTTCTGCGAGAGAGTGCCGAGGAAAGAAGAATTATTCGCGAAAATTGACATTTACGAAAGGCAATTTCGTATAGATGATTCGTAATAAGTAGATGGTTGTTGGCCAATCCAGAGGATCTTACACAAACCGTCAATNGAAAATTGACATTTACGAAAGGCAATTTCGTATAGATGATTCGTAATAAGTAGATGGTTGTTGGCCAATCCAGAGGATCTTACACAAACCGTCAATTCCATAATTCTCCGGCAGCAATTTTGTATAGCTTAGTAGCCAAGAAATGGAAAGATTTGAATTCTGAATTCTAGTCATTGGAATAATTAAGTGTGGTTTAGTAAATAACAAATTTTGTGAGACTGTTTTAAGACTGACATGATTATTGTAGGCAAATTTGAAGTTAGACCTGCTTCAATATTTAAGTACTGTTTGTGTAGATAAAATGCAATTATAAACTTTTTACCTATCAGGAGAAGTAAAAACAATTGCATTGTGTACATTTAAAAATCCATATAATTTTTAATATACAAATAAATAATTTTTTGAAAATATAGTTTTAAACGAAATGTTTGTGTTTTACTATTGAAATGGAATTTCAATATATGACGTTCATTTTAATGATCCAAGCTTTTAGTTTAAATTTTTTCTCGATTTTTTAAATGTAATTAAACAGTGATATTATAAGAACAAAAAAGAATGCACAAATATTTACAATGAACACAAAAATGCTACTCTTTATATTTAAGTGTCGTTTATTTCAATTTGCGGTACAAAAGCTGTTATTAACTTAACACAGTTACTGAGTGAACTTCGTTCGTAAACCTACCTGCGGGGACATTTAAAACCAGCACTAAAGATGTGTAATTAAGATGGCGTTGCCTTATCGCTTAAAATATTTAGGCCAGTATTATGATAAAGTAAAGAGAAAAGTAATAAATGTAAAGAGAAAAGTAATAAATCTCCCATAATTCATTTCAAACTCACTCACTTGCATATATAATTACTCAATACATACAAACTTTAATCACCTTATTAAATCACCTCATCCCTATCACAACTCAATCAATTCTACAATCATTCCATTAAACATGATTACCGCACAATCAACTAATTCATATACTCCATGCAAAATACTCTCATGGAATGCCGATGGCGTAAAGGAAAAGATCCCTTTATTAAACATTTTCTACTAACTAGCCATATCAGCGTCGCTTGCAATCAAGAAACTCACCTCTCACCAACTAACCGATTCTACGTCCACGACTATAATATTTACAGGTTCGATCGTCCTCATTCTCGCAATTTTTGAAATAGAGGTGGAGTTGCAATATCCTTTCAAAATAATATAAAACATTACCAATTGCCGTCCATAACAAATATACGTTATGAAAATGTCCGCGTCGTCATCAATACAAAAGATCGTAGAGAACTAGCCATTGCCTCAATATACAGAATACCTTGTAAATCCTATAAGAAGGGTGATTAAATACATTCTCTTAATCCATCGGCACAGCTCCCACTATTGGGGGATTATAATGCAAAACATACTGTTTGGAGAAGTCGACTCATCAACTACCAAGGTAATCTCTTACTAAACGATATAACAGCTCTGAATCATACAATATATTCGTAGGATTTCCTTACGCATTACCCTTACAGTGCAGATTTAAACCCTTATAGTATTGATTTTGGATTATCGAATAACTTAAATAATTTTGTATGCTCATCTGACCATCAACCTTTGACATGAAATCTTTCTCTTTCTCCATCCGTAACCAAACCACCTTATCCATTCAATCTATATAAATCCAGCTGGTGTCATTTTCAAACTTTAGCGTCAAATTTGGCACCACCTATGGAACCGTTGCGTACAAGCGTTCAAATAGTCAAAGCAATTCTATCACTAAATCATTCAATCATTCACTGCTGTAGATCTATTAGCACCCTCCCCTATTCAGCAAGATAATAGATCTATATTCGCAACGCTCCACAATTATACAAAAACGCCAAATACGAAATTACTGGTTAAAACGAGGCTCCCCATTAATAAAATGGTATTTAAATTTATTAGTAAAAATTGTTCACAACCTTTTCTCCTTAAGTAACGCAAATTATCTGCATCAGCAGACAGCAACAGCGAACCATAGAGATTCTTCCTTATGGACCATAACCAGACGGCTTCTAAGAAAACAATCGATTTTCCCCCTCTAGAAACTAATAACGGATGTGCACATTCGCCAGCTGAAATAAAAGCCAAGTCTTTGGTGAATACCTAACCAAAACATTTACGCCACACCCGACTTTTGATCTAAATAGTGACCAATCAATTCTAAAAGACACAACTGTAAACCTAGTCACTGTTCCTCATCCCATCAAATTCATATCCCCAATTGAGGTAGCAGAACATTTTGCAAGTTCAGTTCCAAAACTATCTTATGGGCCAGACCTCATCTCTACATACATATTAAAGCAACTCCCGTTCAAGCTAATAACACGTATAACAGCAATATTTAATGCAGCTCTTCGTCTCGGCTATTTTCCATCCTTATGGAAATGTGATGATGTCCAACCAATTCTGAAGCCTGGAAAATGCCCAAATGTTTCCTCTAGTTACCGCCCGATCAGATTGCTTTTATCTACCAGCAAAATATTTGAAAAATGTTTACTCGTCCTACTAAATTCTTATTTATCCTCGGTTGGGACAATCCCACATTACGAATTCGGATGTAGATCCCTTCTATCTCCAGACCATCAAATATTGCGTCTAACTGAAGATATAATTCATGCCTTTCATAGTTCTCAACACGTAGTTGCTCTTTTCCTAAACATAGAAAAGGCATTTGATGCAGTATGACATCCTGGACTTATATACAAGCTGCAAAATGTTGGTCTTCCCCAATACCTATTAAATATAATCATCAGCTTTCTATCAATCCGCGCTCTCTTAATGGAACTACAAAATTCATCTTCTAAATCACACCCCATCTCAGCTGGAGTCACACAAGGGGTTGTATTATCACCCACTCTTTTTAATTTACTTCTCTCCGTTATCTCCATTGCAAGTGAAACATCTATAGCTCTTTTTGCAGACGATACAGTAAACTACAGTGCCGACAGCGACATTTACAGTGTCGTTTCAAATGTCCAACAACATCTCAACCAAATATCGTCCTGGGACAGTAAATGGTACATCAAACTAAATCCATCTAAGAGTATAGCAAAAATATTCACCTTGCGCAAGCCAATCCAACCAACTCCACTCTCATTTTATTCAAATTTCATTCCGTGGCTCTCACATGATACCTCCGTTAAATACCTAGGAGTTCTCTTATGTACAAGACTAAATGGGAAACAGAATATTCACCATCGACTCTCAGTAGCCACTAAACGAGTTCACCAGTGAAGTACTCATCTTCTGTACGTATCCATTCAGGTATCCATCTCTACCGTTCTATGATCCGACCTATCTTCTCTTACGGAAGTCCAAAATGAGGTCCAGCTGCTAAATCTAATATCAACAAAATTCAAATATTTCAGAACAAAATGCTCTGCAAAATAGTCAAAGCACCTTGGTTTATCTCGAACTCCTAATTGCACAGAGAACTTGGTATTCAACCCATTAAAACTTATTTCCAGCAAATAGCTTCAAAATGTTACAAAAACATCGCTTCTATTCCTTCCGCTCAAAATTTTGAACGAGGAAAATATTTTCCGCGTAGGAAACGCATCAAAAGGAAATCCCCCCAGACATTTTATCGATCCCCCGTAGAGTTAAAACATCAGATGTATATACGACCCATGATCTTTCATTAATGTATCTATATAACGTTCTTTACATTTAGTTTTTTAATATTGTATTGTAACAAATGTATTGTAAATATTTATAACCTGTACTGTATTCCAAAACCTGTTGCCGAAGACCCAAAAAAGTCTGGGAAGAAGACAAATTTTAAAAAAATCTCATTTTAAGTGCGCATTTTTTGCTATCTCCTTCTGTTATTATTTCATCCAACTGCTTTATTGTTCTTTAGTGTACGACATTTTTGCCGATGTTGAATAATCATTTTTACTGCAAACAATTAGAACATTATCCACCTGTTTGGAAGATTTCAACAAGTAAATAGCATTAACAATTTTTTCTTTAGTATGCTATTGTCCATTACTCTTTTCAGATATCTCTCGTCCCATACAACTCACAACTTCAAAACATATGCGACAGTTTCTTCGTCCGCACTCACACGTTCCATCCTCTTTCATTAGAAATGTGACAATTTTTTTTTTCATTTTATTTATCTTGTCGCACCCTCTTCCACTCATCAGTATTAAGATAACTACGAGCGTCTTTCTTGAAAAGGATAAATGAAACAGTGTTCTTGGATTAACTTTGGAACATGGCGCCAAAGATAACAAAAGCTACAGTGAAAATGATTTCACTAAAGTTGACGGGATGTTTTTAATGTGACTTAACAATTTGAGCATTATTAGTTGTTAACTTCAAGAAACCTTCTCTGACAATATTACCGAAATCTTCATAAAATACTTATATATAGCAATAAGATTTAGTTTTTTTGTTAATTTGTATCGTAAAAACAAAAATAATATGAGACATATTTTTTACATGCGAAGAAAAATAAGTTAACTTGAAACGTACTCTAGATTTCAGGTTCATATACCATTGAAAATCTTATCTTCATCTCAATCACATCCTTTGTTTACGTAATTATTTATTCTTCTTAATGTATTATCATTTCTGATCCTAGCGAAGCCGAAAAAATCAGCTAGTCTATAATAAAGGAAATCGTGAAGAAAAGAAAGGAACATCTCATACATTTTGTCTAACGTATTCACTCCATCGCTTCTTCTGTTCCGCACCGTTACCCAAAAGCCGTCTCTCGTAATCAGTCCAATCTCTATATCTCAGACGCATTCTGTAGGTCTGTCGCTTTTCTTGCCATCCAGCCAGCATGCTTTCCAACCTTCCTTTTTGTTGCGAGGAAAGTCGTCCTTTGCAAGCACGCTCCTTTCTACTCTCCAAGCTCTTCACCCACAAGCCGAATTCGCTCTCTTCTTTTCTAATGTTTGTGTTCACTTTCTATGCGTTGTTACAACGAGATTGAATTCACATTGTGGTTACCGCTTCATTCTTTACTTCTGACAACTATTGTATCCTACTTTGTTTGTAATGAAAAGTTACCAAAATATGTTCTTTTGAAAATATATTTAATTCCCTCTATTGAAGTCGTTTTAAAATGACCACTTTTGACTTCGTATTCTTCCGTATTATCCGCATCGCATATCATTGTCGAAATGCATTTAATATAAGATGATCGATATAATAATGCCATCTTCTTATACTTTCATTTTGTCCCAACCTCCATAGGTTTGGAGGATTTAAGAAAATTTTGAGATAAATATTACATTTGTTTCATTTCTACTTCTGGTGTTGATGTAATATAATTGATAATTATTTCAAAATGTACTATATCTTAATGAATACCTGGTATACACATTTTATAAATAAACATTCTGTTACTAACTTTACTTGAAAACCTCCGTGACTGTTGGTTCACTATTCAACGTTCATTTCAACTCTCCATTTTTGTTTGTTTTGAAATGGGGATTTTACTATATACTCACATTTACTCATAGGAATTTACTTAACTACTACCTTCACTACTTTTACTATAACCTTCTGGTAGATCATTTCTGAATTGAGAAATTTCCAATTAATTTCCAGAGTAAATATTATAACTTGGTTGCCCGGAACAAAATGCGTCTCGGTAGATAGAACATACAACGTCTCAACCACCCTGTTGTAGCTGTTTGCAAGGTAGTATCGGAGTCAATCAACCCCTTGTTGCTACTGTACTTTGTGAGACGGTGCGTGTTAATTATAACTCTTCGTATTATTCAAGTGGAGAATAAATGACGAAGAAAGAGGACGGTAGATAACAAGAATGAGAAAAAACGGGGAAGTTGAATACAATTGCTGGAGTAGCCTAATCAAAAGAAGAATACGACATATTACAGCAATATATGGAACAGGTGATCAACATAAAACAGGAGAACATGGCGGAAATGACAATGAAACATAACACCACGGGGAACAAAAGGACAACAAAGAAACACAAAGGCAAGGATGTAAAATGAACTGGCCTCGCGGTAGGTGCGGATACGGATAGACAACTAACTGGTGCAACCTAACAATAGGTAATGAAAGGCTGCAGAGACACGAAGAAACAACAGACATACACTGAAAAAGAAAGAAAGGGGAAAAACGAAAATAAGAGGAAAGGTGAATAAGTATGAATGACCCTTGTACCGGACTCGGCTAAGGAACGGAATAGGCAGAGAGAGAAAAAAAACTTAAACTAAAATGTGATTGACTCCGACATTATCCTGACGAAGACTGCAGCAGTATGGCTGGAACTTTGCTATTTCTGTCTACAGAGACGCGGCTTGTCCCGGACAACGAAATATATATATCAAATAGAATTGTTACAAAAATCTTGAAAGTAATACACAAGTATAGTCTAGTAGCTAAAACTACTACTACTATTGAACTACGTGACTGACACGGGTGAAAGATGAAACTTTCGTCAGATATGTGAGTGACTTTTATGTGTTTCTTTTTCTATTTTTCTCTTCTAACGCTTATAACGTATTGATAGATTTTTACACAAGATACCACGTTTTAAATATGTTGCTGTTCTTCTATGTCTGCCACCTCTCATCAACTATTTTATCTTCCAACTCCTCCATGGTCTTTGTCTTTTTTCTCACTCTCTCCCATCTCGTTTATTATCTCTTCTTCCGCTATGATTATCCCTTTCTTCCTTATGCCCTTCCAGCAATCGTTTCATCCCGTAGGACTCCTCGCGCAAACGAGCTGAATATTTATGTTGAGAGTCGCTTGCATATTCAAAGGACTATGAATCCATTTGAATGTATTTATTTGGTCCTGTGATGCCGATGCTTAGTCGGCAGGTGGCGACGCTCTTGTGTTTGAGACGACTGAAGCGAGTAAAGCCATACGCGCGTGTTGCAAACTCATACTTTTCATTTATACTTTCTCACGTATCGAGTGTCTGTGTGAGTAAAAAATTTTGACACCGGAAAAATACTTGTGTTTAAGGCAAACAAAATTGACTGCAAAGTGAATTTGAATAATAATGTGGCAGCGTACTGGTGAAAGACTGAAGTTACGAGTAGTTATACTTTTCCCTTTAGTCCGTTTATTTGCAATAAAACACACAGAACATTTGATTTGTTGTTCCCTCACTCAAAAACTACGCAAAAGCATTCATGAGTATAATGAACACAGTGAATTCCGGATTGTTGAAGAATCCCAATAATTAGGCAAAGTTTGACGTAGCCACCTATGTTAATGTCACTAAAGAACTGGGCCTCTTCAAACTTATATTTTCAGTCAATGAATTCCTCGTTGTTTCGAAGTAAAGTCGGTAAATATTCGAGAATATATCTTGAATTTGAAAGAAAAATAATTTGATGTGCTGTTTAAGTAATGTATCAAAATTTAGACCAAGTACTTTCTTAAAACGTGTATTATTGTTTATGATTATGATAAAGAATTCCTTTCATTTGTAAAAAACTGTGAGATAAGTTTGATTGAAACTAGGATTTTGTTATAGGCAATTAATTATATTATTTTCCTTTGAATTATAAGCTTACTTTTTTTCGATTTATGATGTAAGTTTTTGAGCAGAAGTGGGTGACTATCAATTTATATTTATGACTCGCAGATTAAAATTTACGACAGTGAGTTCTCTCATTTTGTAGTACTGGTGATTATCTTAATGGCGAAGATACAAAATAAAACATAATAAAATATTCAACAGAAGCAATAAATTATGACTTTTATGCTATGAGTTTTTGTATTTTCAACTAATTTATTTCTATTTAACAGAAACTTTATTGCATCACGATATCTGACACCTTGTGTACTAATAGCGTGAAAGTATTACTTTTCTAGACACATTCCATTAAGGATTTGAAATGCTCCTTTTTATGAATTGCGGAACACACTGTCATATCCACTTTGAACCGAATGCACACGAACAAACGTTATACATAATAATTTTATATTTATGTTTTTCTATGTAATATGTTTTAACCAGCATTAAGTTTAATAATTTCATATGATTTTAAACCTCATTTGTATTTTACCAAATCTTTTTCTTCACGTCCAACCTTGTTAGTGTTTCGAAGTGCATCTAAATTAGATATTTGGGAGAGGACCTTATTGCCTTTCTTACAAATAAACATAACATATAAAGTGCTTAGTAAATGAAATTTAACCATATTCTTGAATTATTTTCCATCGATGTGCGTTCCTCGTTGACGTCTATGACGATAGTGTACGATGACATTTAGCGAAACTCTATAACTGAATTGCCACATCTATAGTAACTGATCGAATTCGAATTAAGTATTAGAATACACTTAATTACTATCTTCTTAAGGACAAATGGCATGTTTTTCCTTAAAATTCACACCAATTTCTACTAAAACTCAATATATTTTTTTTGTTACCTCGAAAGCAGAAAGTTTTCGTGTGTCCAACTATACATTTTTAGTATTTGTCGTAATGAATATTTTTTTAGTATTTGGAAGACTGTACATGAATTCATTAATACATAATATTAATGCCATGGCAAAATGAGTTAAATATATTTTTATTTGTCAGTACCTTTTTTAAAAAAAAACCATTCAATGTATGAGCTTATTTATTTTATACGTTTATCTTTGCAAATAACGTATAAAATTTAACAAAAGAGCTAAATTTTTTAAAATAAAAGGTCGCAATCTTTTAGAAAAAAGTTATGACTTTAGAAATAATTATTTTAGATACATTTTTTTCTTTCAAAAAAGCAAAATGTTGAAATGAAAATATAGGTTTTAAATATTGAGTTTGAGTAAAAATTGGAGTGAATTTAAAGGAACAACGTGCCATCTGTTCATAAAGTATATTTTAGTAACTACGGTGTATTGTTAGACTGTGATATTTACTTGAACCCTCAACTTGGACAAGCGGATTCACACCCCCAGTCGCTATTTATTCGCTTTGGTGTTGCAATATTTTTAATAAAATATTTAGAGTTGGAATATTCTTCTATGTATGTTATTTATTCTCCTCTTTCTGTTATTCACATGTATTGTTGTTCACCGATTATTTTCTTTGCACAGACCTACCACATTTAATGTTAACAATTATTCAACATTCCATTCTTTTGTTTGTCCATTAATTAACACTGTTGTTGGACGCTTTATTGTTGATTCATTTGTACTAAATTTATTGAATATTTGTCTCAAGTTTCAATCTATTCCTCATTAAATTAGCTTTAGATGTCCCGTGTACTCGAAGTATCCTACTAGAAATTTTCAATTCTCATTTTACATGAGGACATAAAGTCTCTACATTAGCCAACATTCTTCTCGTCACATTTCACTACTGCAAGAAGGTAAAAATAGAAAAGAATAATTTTCTAAATAATAATGATCAAATGATGAATTGTGGTTTGCGTCCAGGAAGGTCATGTCGTTACAAATTATTAATACATTTTTTTTACATATTTCCCCTAAAAATTGATTCCGTTTTAAATAAACAAATGATAACATAAAAAACATTGTACTTTAAGTCTCTTATCGTTCAGAAAGGATCATCAATTACGAATACTCAACCTCCTAAAAATTTATATCTCCATTGAACTTGTATATTTATCACGAGACTATAACAATGCAGTGAAAACTTTGATGAATCGGCAGCACGATAATATATGGGAATTAACTTTGTACAGATTTTTATCCCCTAAATACATTAAANTTGTATATTTATCACGAGACTATAACAATGCAGTGAAAACTTTGATGAATCGGCAGCACGATAATATATGGGAATTAACTTTGTACAGGTTTTTATCCCCTAAATACGACATTAATNGGGAATTAACTTTGTACAGATTTTTATCCCCTAAATACATTAAAAATTTTAGCTATAAGCACTTCTAATTTATGGAATAGTTTCTCTTATTATTGATGAAGAATTTGTTTAAAAAGGATTCCATGATTATATCTCGTGATTGGGTAAACATTTTCCTTTTCTTATTTTTTAATATTTTATGTATGAAATCGTAGTGAACTCACAACGTGAGCCTTATGTAAAACCGATGCCGCCGCTTGTGAGCACCATCTGTCGTTGCTTGGCTTCAAGTGCACGTCGATCTATTGAAAACGCCTTCAGTATACGAGCTGATAACCACAGGCGTTGCCAATGTTCCCCGAGTAACCGATATCGCATTCTTTAATGTATCGATTACAACACTTGTGTCAGTGACTTCGTAACATGCATGGTGAAGCATTTATGGAAAGACATTTATACAGGGTGAACGCCTGTTACAACGAGATAATTTTTTTCTCCGTAAATCACCGCTAGTTGACCTTGCATGGTAGTTACGCAGATAGTGCCAAAATTTAATTCAATACCTTTTTTGTATTGAAACGTTTTGGAAAGTCGAGTTTAAGAACAATTAAAAGTCATTTTCATATTTAAAATAGTTTAATTATCGTGAATAAAATATTTTTGCTTATCATTTATTATCCTCCTTCTGGAGTCAATTTCATAAAGATTTCCTTGGAATATTTTTCTCTAATTTTCCGATTTTTGTTAAGTTACGAATATTTTAATGGTAAAATACAATTCAACTATTGTATTGCAACTGTACACTTTACCAAAACTTCTCTGTAGGATGTTATATAATTTTTGTACATCTCAGAGAAATATAAATCAAAGAGAACATACGAGTGCTGGAGATCTTTTTCTATTTTTGTTTATATTTTTTACAAAACTGAGGGGATCTTTTTAAGATATAAATATTACGAGTAATATTCCTTTCTTATCATCGTGAATTAAGATTTTTAAAGCAATTTCGTTAATATTTTCGTGCTAAATTTAACATCTCTTACTTTTATCAAGTTAGTATATTTGTTGTTCCATCACCAAGTGTTTCGATTATCGATACCATGACGCAAGAAAACAGCAAAAGTTGAGGTAAAGAGTGGGAAGCATTTGCGAAAGCCAAGCGCATAAATATTGATGCTGAATTTTAAAGCGTGCATCGACACGCGAGGTTATTAACTCGTATTTGAAGTTAGATTACTATTTTTTAGTCTGAATTTTCAGTTGAACAACACTATCGCATATTGCCAGTATGTCTGCTACACATCTCATTTAAAAAAAAAAAGAAATGCAATATATTTGTCGTCAAATTATCGAATTACGAAGTTAAAAGTATTATTCTTTTAGAATAAAACAGGTGCTTAAATTTAAAAAAAAACAAATGAAAAACTGAGAAAGTCAAATATATAAATACTAAACTCACTAGAAAAACCAACTCGTTTACAGTATCCAAACTGTGTTGCTAACTTTATCCTCAATTCAATGAAAATAAGCATAAATCTTCTCTTTTCCTGGATTGTTTTGGTCTCAACTTTTAACGACCTTTTATGCCGAAATATCTCAACACCTCGGTACATTGCACCACTAATTTCAATTTCAAATTGAATTGATATTTCACATGAAAAAAAAACGTGTTGTTTGTTGCATTTGGAAGGCAAGGACAAGGGAACAAAACAGGCGAATGTCGTCGCGTGAAAAAGGACAAATGACGGCAATTAAGATAACAACTGCCTGCACAACACAATTGCATCTTGCGTGCAAGTCGTACGTAACGAACAACATGTAATTGTTACCTATGTCTCCATGTTTCTTGCGTACCCATGTTCCCCTCCGTAAGAAAATGATAGGAGGGTGGCAGTTCTTTTAGTATCGATGTTGCTTTAGAATCGAAAGAGCTTGATGCTTGCGATAGAGTCGAATTAATATTCACGGTAAGCTTTTTCGTAGTCTTATCGTTCTGCTACGCCGTACTGTGATGGATGACGCAAGTGAAACCGGTGGTTAGTCCCCCAGTTAATTCATGACTGATTAATCTACACAGAGTAATGTTAGCATTCTACTTTAAAGGAGGAATTTTCTGAACATCGACTTTTCTCTTGTTGGAATTACAGTTGTTATGACCTTGAATATATAATTTGTATTTAGTAGGTACTTGTGAGCGTGGTTTTGGGTTCTCTTTCCATGTCTTGATAGTATCGATCGAATAATTTCTTAAACTATGTAAGATGAATTACATCATGGGTAACTTTCGAGTGATATCTTAAAAGAGAGAGTAGATAATTAAGCACCAGGCGATAATTATTCCGGTGGTTTTCATTTGAATTTTTATAATAAAATGACAAACCAATTAGTGCTGCAAAAAGTTAATATCTAGTAGTGATTATTGTTGTAGTCAAAAGAAGAGTATCGTGTATCGTGTAGAACCTAATTCATCAATTGCCTTCCGGGTATCGTTCAACATGTCTCTCATGCTGGTAGAGAGTATTAGTAAACTCCGATTTGTTACTGTTCAACACGTATATGATGTTTCTGTTGACCCCTTCATTTAAGTGTATGTAATGTGAAACTTCCCATGCAGATCAGATGCAAAGTGCTCGAAACAATACTCTGTGCAAGGATACTGCCACGCTCACGAGAAAGTGTAAGAAAATGTCAAAACAGACCATTAATATTAACAATTAGTTAATTGAAATAGCTTTATTGTAGAGCTTGTAATGCTATTATTAGGATGAAGATTTGTGATGTGCTTTTTCATAATCAATGTTGTTATACAATTTAGTATGTTTGCGCTATTCCTATCTCCTTTTACATTTCTGAATGACCATCTTATTTTACCACATTTTCATGTCATAAAATGTTAGCATAGATTACAAATAATGTCAATTTAACACTTCAGCTCCATTAGTATGTATCACTGTTTAATTGTGAATTATTCGATCAAGTTCAGATAGTACTTGAAATATAACGCACATAAAGAAGAGAGCGTGATAGAGTAACGTACAATTAAGCGAACAGCGACTAGTACTAACTACCCGGTCGTTTTAATTTATGTCAAATTACGTGCCAGGCTGTGTCTTGAATTGTGGTAGGTTATACTCATGAAGTAATGAAATTTTGTGCCTACGAATCAATAAATACAAATTCTTGTATTCGATACAATAAATACAAATTCTTGTATCGAATTCTGTAACACTCAATCATGTATTTTACCAGTTGTAAAATTTCAAAATAATATCACTCAGCAAGTAATGTACTCGTAATATAGGTTAATACGTGCGGGTGCACAAATATGTATGTTTGTAAATGTATATAAGAGTGTGCTACATACGTTTTTATGATGCAATTATTTTATTTGTTGTTTCATACCGTGGTAATTTTATTATCTGATTCATTTTACGTGAATAAAATGCATCGTGCCTCGGTTCATTTGATTTTTGTATGTGTACTGTCTGTTATACTGTCCTCTTTTCCGATTTTTACCTCCCAGAGATCTATGCTCACTTACACATTCAAACAATATTACAGTATTATCGAATGACTTCTTAAATTGTCTCTGTGCGAAAACTATTATCAGTAGTTTCAACACAATATATTTTTTTTTGTGGGGCTTTAGGGCTCGTCAACATCGAGGTCATTAGAGTCCTTAACACAATATTAAAGATAATAAAAATTTTCAGTGTATTCACTGTTAAAGATACAAAAATGGCTTAATTTCTTATCTCCCCTCACGGCAGAAGTATGACACGGTATTGATACGAGCAAATAATGTGACGATGGACACACGATTACTTTTCGTACATGGAGAACAATATGTAAATTTATATCGAGAATGAGTTTTTGAAACCAATATTCTCAATATCGCTTTATACATTTCAAATTGCCACGCAACCTCACACGTTGTAGAAATTGAGTTAAATTTGAATCTCCATTCCATATTTTTTTTGTAGACGAGAGGGTAAAAAACCGAAATTGATCATGACATATTTTTTTTAATAGCATCTGAAATGATGTGGTTCCATCGGACTTGACGTTGTTCGCGTATATTTTCACCGTGTATCGGGTCGCAAATGAGTCGGGTGGCGCGGTGCGTGGAATTATGTGTGTGAACAATTGAAGCGCAAGGGTTGTGAAGGGTTAATTGGATGAGGGCTGCGGGTGCTGGCGAATACAATAACTTGTTCAACCTCCGCTTGACATCACGACGCGGGTCAAACCATTCACAGATCCATTGCAACTTCTCCATCGGCTCGTTGATACGATGCTCATGACTCCCTAACAAGGGCAGAAAGGCGTCGGGTTTTTAGGTATTAAGGTGTGTGTTTTTTTTTCAACGAAAGTTATCCTGTCGAAACACTAAAAAATTACATTGACTTTACCTTTAAAATGAATTTTTAATATCGATAGTAAACTATATTAAAACCTAGGTTATTAGAAATTGTCTAACTGAACAATTTCAATATTTTATTCAATCCCTTCACTTCACCATTTGTATTATCAAATAATAAATTTTGTGTTAATCCGACATTTTTAGTAGAACCATAATTTTCAAATTACCCAAGATTTCCTTCATATATTTCTATTTTCGTCTTACAAAAATTACGTATAACTTAACATAAAATGGTACTTCCTAAAATATAATTTTGGAAACATATTGGTTCGATGCAGTGATATCGGCTTTATATAGTAGCTGTAAGTTGTATCAATTTTAAAACTTCCTAAGTTAAGTCATTACAAAACAGTTTCTTCTAACACGTATTTATACGGTATTTGGAATAGTGTTATTTCCAGTAGTATACAATTCATTTTAAATTAATATAAACAATCATGTATGAAATATATAAAGAAAAGTTAGAATTACAATAGTACCTAAATAAAAAATTTGTACTATTTTTATGCAAAGCGTATTCAATATTTAGTCTAGTAACAGTAGGTGACTAGTGCTAGTGACTACAAGACTCCATTTATATTTCAATGTTTGAAAGGAAAATTTCTGTAGCAACTTTCTCTAATTCCAACTTTCATTTCACTACACTAAGTGTAATATTAAAAACGGGTAATATGTATATATTGGAGCCTATTTTTTCGAAGTGCTGGAGTCATTTGAATTTTTTCCGTATCTATTATTCTGTACATAACCGTAATACAGTAATTATTACTGCTTTAGTAAGAACACAGCTATACAATTTTGGGTGAAAATTGTGTATAGTTGTGGAAGATTAAAGGTTGCTGTAAAGGTCCCTGAAATCATTGCCAGAGTCCCGGATTCGATACTCGGGATGTCATCTTCACTAAGCCGAAATTTATCACGCACCTTTTCCACGTGTGATACTTAAGAAATATGTGCAATACGTATTACGTTATTTATTTGGACAATGGGATTTCATTCAAGACTAGGCGGACGCTTAGCAATGCATTTTATTAATGACAGTGATATATTTTTCCAGACATAATTTACACTGTAATACAGACAAAAAAGGAAGAGGATGTACATACGGTCGACAATGTCACGTCGCGTCATTTTCGTCAGATACCACAAGACTGAAACAAGGTCAAGATGTCCTCCACAAGATATGCTAACTACAAAATTTGTTGTGGATGATTCAGTAACAACAAATACAATTATCTTAATTAATTTGTGGACAAAAATGTCGAACATTTCTTTATGTCAGTACAATATGGCACAATACATTAGAAATGATTTGTATCTATAATACAATTGCATATACTGTAGGTTTGACACCAGAAAACGTGACGATTTGTACTTCTTGCGTGTTACACATTCTGGGTTGTGTATGATGTTTTCATCCTATAAATGTTGTAAATATAAATTATATTTTCAGAAAAAATGATAAAGTAATTAGAACATACCATGTAAACTTCTACAGTCCTTAGCATATAATTTGGAGGTTCGTTACTCATTAGTAGGCCGTTCTACTCAGTCCGTCTTGTCAGAATGTAAAAGATCCTGACTACCATATATAAGACAAACTTCTCGTCGTAATATTGAATGTCTTCTTACTTTTCGTTTTCCATACAGAGAGAGGCAGCGATACTCTGCATCTTGGTTCTCGTTCGCTCAGTAATTCGAAGAGGCAATGAAAATATTTGCTTTGTATTCTGAGTTATGCAAAGGAAATCTATACTTCATTAAGAAAGTATTTATCTCTGTGGTCCCGAAGAAAGTTCTGGCTTCCCCTAAGTCTTTAGCATTATTCTGGGCCAAAAGGGTTTTGGATAGCACTCTACTTGGTGAATTGCGGAAATTCAGTGTAATTAGAGGATTTCTAATTTATTTGTACTAATTATGAAAACTTTCTTATTTGTCTTTCTGACTCTATTAAATGTAAGTTATTATAATCTAACGTGTGATAACAATTTTTTATATTGCAAATTCTTGAATGTGCACGCATGTCTGCCTCTCCCTGTTGGTAATACGATTCAACCTAGCAGGTCGCGTCATGCTAGAAATGCAAAATAACAATTTTTTTAGAAAATACTTAAAAATACCGACACAAATTTTATGACTTTTTGAATTATATTTTAAATATGTGTCATACTCAATTTAAAAAACGGAATTAAATACCAATTTACGTAGCAAAGTTTATATTCCAATTAACACACTTTTTGCTTACCTTTTTGAACTTGTCAATTCAAGACTTCTTTTCAAACGCAACGTAAGTACACTAAAAAAAAGTAACTTTTTTCTACACAGAGTGAGTTTTATACATTGAATAGTCAGCAAAAGTTCAGAAAGAGAAGTATTTCTAAACTCTGAAAATTTACGTTATGTACACTATATGCACATAGGATGGAAACTGTAATGCGTAAGACATTGTTTAAATGTTTTATGAATACTGGAGACACGAAGAAATTGTATTCTCTCTCCATTACCATTTGGCACATTATAACAACTTTGAGTTGAATTCTCCATGATTCAATACAAAAGTTATTTTATTATGAATTCTTGAGTTACAATTATACTCTTAGTAGCTTGAGAATGCTCTTTATTAACGTAATATTAAACTCAGGAAACATTAAACACTTTACGACAAAGTTAGGTTAGTACTACAGTTTTAAAAATCAAAGAAAGAAAAACATCAAAGCTGTTTTATCCAGTAATTGACAAGTAAAAATATATGAAAGTAATTGTTTGCCGTCCATTTCCCACATTTACTTTTAACCGTCCTTTTTGGAGCTTCAATCTTCTCTTGAATCACACGAAATGTCGCACATTTTCACCTTTCGTCTTCATTACACTTTATTTTTCCAACAAATAAGTATCAGTACACAATTGTTGAAATGTTCTGTGCCATGCAAAAGTATTTTATATAATGCTATATAAAACGTCCTAAATACTCGTACATAATTTTTTAACTTGGTAATGGTCTGTCTTGAAATTAGAACTATGAAAATTGCACAGTTTTAATTTGATATAATTTTTGTTGTCGCTCAATGACTATAAAACGTTTGCTCATATAACAGCAAGACATTTTCTTGCCTNTTTGTTGTCGCTCAATGACTATAAAACGTTTGCTCATATAACAGCATGACATTTTCTTGCCCCAAGTATTCGAATACATTGTCAATACTCTTTTTTACAGAATGTACTTACTGTTTATGTTACATTATCCATTTATAAATTAATAAATGATTTCTTTAACAATTTATTTTGTAACCAGTTATTGAAATCTCCTTACGACATATTTCTGTACGCACTATTAGTCAATAATATTATTATTGTAACATAGTTTTCTTGGTAGGATGAATACACTCATGCGGCAAATGCATTGCAACAAACATGTAGAGTAAATGTCTTATTTGATATTGACGTCGCATGGTGTACGTAAGCAGAAACGGTGATACGCAGTACTTCTCAAAGTATTCTGACAAATTTAACTTTTCATTTAATTTCTTCTGCGTTTAAGAATTTAGAACTCCTCATATTCTGAGAAATATTTTCCTTTCATTACGAAAAGTTGAAATTATTAAAATAATGCATTTTACTCTACTAAAACAATGAAATCATAAATTACATATTTTTATAACATGCTTTTTTCAATGAATATCTTTTCTCATTATAATTTGGCGTCCTTTTCACGATTTTGAAGAAAGTACTTCTTTGAATTTAAAGTCTCGGTGTTTGTTACTTTTTTATTATAAATATATTAAACTGTTGGACTTTCAATAATATTCGATCAGCGGATTAATAAATCTTCTGAAATTCTGTTCATGCATGTAAACATCTCTTGCTAACACCTCCGTTTCAAAACATTCGTAGTGTTTACCAACCGAATAGAAATTTTACAAATATGTCTGTTTCATCAGAAATGGATTTTCTCATAGCATGGGAAACATTTCATCATGTGTGATAAAAGATTATCAACCTACAAAATTTTCTTATCGAAGTTACGCACGATTCACGTTTTGAGCATTTAGCACTGAAAACACATAATATTTACAATAACTAGTCTCGAAACAGATTTCGATAACTCAATTACTTTCCACAGTTTTTGCGGAACGGGAAATGCCAGACCTAATGCAGAATATTGTCTTTTCAATATTTCATAAGTCTTCTCTATCATATTTCTGTACGTTTGATACGACTGATCCTTTTTAAGAAATGTATTCATATAATTTTTCACTATATTTATTTTAAGAACTGTCACTTTATCCCAACGCATGAGGATTTAGTTATTTTCGTTTTTTTGCGTTGAATGATTTAAAACCTTATTCTGGTTATAAACACATCAAATTTGAAGACGAGCTCCAATTAGCGGCAAGGAAGCAGTGGCTATGAAAATGGCGGCGATGGCTAAGGTGGCGCTGCGTGTTGGCGATATCTAACCCCATCACCTGCGCGGACTGCTTGGTTGCCTTAAGAAATGCAGCAACAGGAGAAGTAAGGAGCCGGCTGCCGTCGCGAATCGCGGTGGCGGGGAACCCCCGCTACGGCTGCCATGCTGCATTGCGGCAGGTTTCTCCCCTGCAAATTAGAAATTAATTAATTCATGCGGCACCAATCAGAATAATTTAATCATAGTTAAGAGACAATTTGTTTTTCATTTTGGTTTATCAAAAATAGATACGGATAACCGTCAAAGTATGCACTAACCCGAGTCAAAATTTATCAGTGATCAAGTGTCTTCTTATGTCTTGTAATTACGGAAACTTGATTTGAGCAAAGAATAAAATAGTGTTTTAATCGTTAATGCAGTGTATGAAGTATTTTGGAGTTGATGGTTCAATATTGTCACAGTATTTACAAATTTGACCATAACTTTTTCTTTTTGAAAGTTATGGCAATGATGTTTATATCAATAGAAATATTATTTCGTGCTTTCTTTAGTTTGAAAATAAAAACTACGTAAACTAGTGAGAATTTGTTTGAAAAGATGGTATTAAGCGAACAAGTTTCTCTGTTTCAACCCTCTTAGTGACGAGGTAAGTTGAAACGGAGATTAAGGTCAGTTGACACACGTGTATGCGAGTTTTAAAGTTAATGAAAGGTGATATTAAGAAAAAGATTCGTTTCTTATGTGGCAAAATATGATCATAAAGATTTCAACTTTTTTGAGATCCATTGACTATAACAAACATGCAGTATTTACCTGTCCTTAAATTATGCATTTTCTTAATTCTAAGAGTTCTAACAACTCTTAATCATCACTTATTTCCAAAATGTCTTATGGTAATCAACCGTGAAAAGCTTAAAAGTGTTTTAAATTATGAAGATCCATTAAGCACACAAAGTGGTACCTTTTCGTCACAAAACAACATGGTAGGCATAAAATCTTCTAATGTTTCACTCTTTTTCATAATAACTTTAGTTAGTAAATAGAATACTGATGTGCTCAATAAAATATATTTTTTTTGAAGGAACACATTTTTGAGTTAAATATCTTAATCAGACAAACAGTTTTAATAAATGTATAGAAATTCACCGCAAGTTCATTCTTGATGGGACCAATTTTTGCCTTTATCCAATTTTCGTGCATATTTATTTGGCATTATTAAATAAAGAAAAAATTGTGTTATTTAAATTATTATTTATTAAAACAGAGGCAATTTGAAGCAAACGAGCAATTTCAAACTTGCCTCGCCCTGGAATATGACTACTTTTCACAATTCGTCAAGATTTTTACCTATTATTAATAATATCACGACAATATGAACTTAAATTATTAAATTTCACATGTCAACACAATAATGCAGAACAAACAAAAGCATCAGAGTCATATTTCATATAAATATTATCAAAATATTGGTTAAAACCTTACTTTTTTGTTTATTTTTTGTTAAATTCTGGTTCAACAAAACCGCTCGCTGGAATCCCGCGACGTATACTGACATGATAGTATGAGTGACAAATGCCCTCTCTCAGTAAAACGGAACATTTTCTTTTATCTCGGGATTAAATTTACTGTTTTATAAAAACCAATTTTTTCTTTATAATATTATATAAAATATTGACGTGTGTTAATTTTCTTTCATGATTTTATTGATCGGCGTAATACCTTTCCTGATTATCCCAAGATTACCTCTGTAAAGTGTTTCCCGTGTTCAAATTTGTGCTACACCATGTTTTCCAAGTTATTGCGTGGGTGATTCACATGGTTCCTAACGTTTAGTAACACTACTACCTACTTGATCATCGTATAATAATGATTATCGTATTATTATTTGACATACCCATACCACAAGTAAGTCGCAAATAAAATGTCGCGTCCACAACACCTAAGCTACCTCCCGACAAGAGTGAGTGGAAACTTGACAACAAGAAACGTCTTAGGAGAGTTTGATTTTAGTACCTTTTACAAAGGATAGGGATCTAGTACTGTCTTACGCTAACTTTGCGTTACTACACATTACAAAAGCTCAAATCCTCATCATAGCGCGATAGACATCCTTCAAACTGGAGAAGAGTTTAATGGCGATATGGGGAAGTTGTATACATACGACAGGCAGTAGTATGGTCAAGTATGGCACGTATAAAATACTCATGTGTTGTAAATATAGATTCTGAACATAAAACGCATCTTGCAATATTGTGCTATATGTTTGGAATCAGTATATATTCATACTTACTTGCGGAGAAAGAATAGTAATTAGGGTGAGACTTAACATTGAGGAAGTAATGCCAGCATTGCCAGATTGTCAATTCTTCCTCTCGTTGTAGATACGTGGAAACGTTTTACTTGTATCAGCGGATAAGTGGTTTTATGTTCGGTTGCTACAACCTACATCAACAGATTCATAAAACGTGTACTAATTGATATGCCAACTGGTATGAAAGGAAAGCTTGATATGTAACTTTGTGGCAAGGAGGCTGCTTGAAGTTTCCTTTTCCACCTAAAATTGCAGCCTTGGCATGCCGCCTGGAATGGGAGGAACTACTCTAGACCACCTTCGTAGCAGACGTACGAGATCGCAGCGCTTTCGCTTCAATGCGACTATTCTTTCGCCGCAAGTACTATAGTTTCAACTCACCGTTGAGCACGTGCACTGTGACAGACGCAGCCTTGGCGTTGCTCGGTGCGCACGTGTAATTGCCCGAGTCCTGTTGCTCAGCTTTGGGTACCTTGAGTACACTGCCACTGCGGCCATGTGAAACTGCGACCCCACGATCCTTGTCGTAGTTGATCATGCGGTCTTCATGGTACCAGAAGACGTAGAGAGGTGTCTCCGTGCTGTGTCTCAGTGAACAGACGAGACGCAATTGAGAGCCGCTCTTTAGATGGAGGTCGGGGGCGCCAAGGATTTCCGCTTCCGCCTCTGAAACAGAAATAATTGTGATAGTTTGAGATCTTTCTATTTATGTCTTATAGCAAAGTTCAAGTCATGAAGACTGGTCTTCCAACTATCCTTGATTTGGGCAGGAGAGATCTTGGGTTTCGAGCGAACATATGGTTCCGAACCGTCATTTGTATGGTGTATGTGAAGAGAAACCGAGGTGTAAGCCTCATCGAGTTCCACCTAGTAGTATTTGAACCTGAACTCTACTGTTCAGCGGCATCGTGAATGTACAGGTGCGATCCCTAGACTACCGCTGTAGCACATAAGATATATTTCTAATATAAATGAAAATCATTACATACATAATACAAACTTTCACATTAGTAGAATTTTCACATTAGTAGAATAATAAAATACCACATGTAGTAAAACAAATATTGGTTATGCATATTCAAAATCACTCAATAAATTTATAATGCTTATTTCAAAAAAATTATTTTCTAAATTTACAACCCTCCTGCAAAATACACATTACATCTTCCTAAAAACCTAATACAGCAACCACTTCACAATCTGGAACCCAACATCCTTCCACATTTGAATTGCATCACCCACCTGTAGGCGTTTCATCGTCTACATGTGGAAAAAACTTTACATAACCAATGTTAAAAGGTGACTCCCGGCTAAGAAACGTTCAGTGCTATCTTCCCTTTAATGTTGTATGATTTTATTTCTATCTAATTTATGTGCATGACTAAAACGCTTATTCCATGCAAAAACGGTCTGAAAAATGTCACATTTCTGCGTTATCTTTATTATTTTTACTTATTTAAAAAGAATCCCACTGTTAATATTTATACGTAAATCCATTGTTCATGTTTATTTACATTATACTATTCCTTTTTTGAGTTTCATAATTTGTAAACATACGAAAGCTGAGTTCTTAATCGTTTTCTAATTTTCAGATTCGTTGCTGATTCCTCATGACTCGTCGTATGTCCCAAAGAAGAAATCTCTCTTTACAGCAATATAATTCAAAATACACAATGTGGAGGTATGTTTAAGCTAAGTCTGGTATTAAATAATATTAAAATTTTCCAACTTACTTGATGTTTATATATTGATACGATATTTATTTGTAATTTTATTGAATTTTCTTAAATAATTATCAGAGTTAAATTAAAGAACGGGACAGTTGTATTCAAGGATTAACTACGATAACCAAGTATTTAAAACTGTATTAAATATTACTTAGTTACTACAAACGTTAAGATATAATATAATTGAGCACTACGTGTGATTTCTGGCAGGCGGATATTGATGAATAGGCTTTGTGTGGTAGTCTAGCCAAAACATGAAACGGATTTTCTATATTACACCCATGACAAGAAGGAATTTTTATGCATCCGACAGGATTTAATTTGTTTTATGAATTTGTTTAAATTTCAAATCGTCTTGATTTACATTAAATAATTGAATTGTTTATTGATTTGTGTTAGTAAGAATTTAAAGTTACTAATTTGTATTTACGTTGTCTATGGGGACAATACAAAAGGAAAGGTACCTAGAGAAAAGACCATAGTCGTTTGCTTGTCTCAAATCTATTATTGCCTTGCTCTCTAACTCCATGAGTACTTTAATGCTGACCGTAAACGTACCATATCTAATAAACCTAAACGCATGGCGATTGTTAGTATTTGATCATGAAGCGTCTTGGTATATAATTATGAACTAGCTGATCACCCGGCGTTGCCCTGGATTTTTCCTAGACTAATACACTTTTTCTCTGGAAAACTAAAATCTATCTATATACTGAGATCAAAATATTTATCTACTAGTTTTTGAAAACATATACTAATTTGAAAATTTATAATAATACAAATTTAATACAAAACTTGTCTGTATTCACCGTTTCGCGAGAGCTGCGTTGGTCGCGTCCGAGACATGACTTGACTGCACCATTTCATTACAATTCTTGTAAGAAATTTCGTCGAAATTTTACGATTTAAAGATTATTTCTAAATTTGATAAATGCGCAAAACGAAGAATCCATTAAATTTGATTACGACTGGTTTTTTTCCATCTTATATTACTCGCTTAAATTCAAGTATTTTAATACTTCTATTTTTAATACCGTTCTGTCTATAATTTAGGTTAAATTTTTAGATAGACATATGCTGTCGCGGACGTTTCTTGTAGAACTTTTTGAGGTTAACCACATCGCTTAATCTATCTCTTGTCACCTATCTCTAACCGTTTAGATATCGTAAGTGAATATAGTTCCTTTTCTTTTCGACATTTATCATCAAAAACTATCTTTCTTACCACATATTTTTAAAACAATTTCATCCTGGACATCTAAACTATGTTCTTGCCAAATTTTATCACGATTGGTTCAGTTGTTTACTCGTAATCAAGAAGCAACATAAAGACACATTTCACCTGACGCATTTAATTGTTAGTATAAAATGATTAGCACGTATTTTTACAAATACATTTCTCGGTTTTTTAAACTCTTGGTATCGCGTCTTTGAATCATAAAATAACTGCCTTCTAAATTACATCCTTTTAACTTGTTGACTGCATTATCCACGGGAGATCTGACTCATATAATGCACTTTTGGAAAAAGTTGGAACCATTAATGTACTAGGAAGTGAACGTTTTCTTGGGGAATTGCATACGCTTCGCGAAACAAACTTCCCATTCGCTTAAACAGAAAATTCATGAGAGAGCTCACTGTAGAGTTTTATTTCTCCGCACGATTCGGTTTGATACATGGCATATTTTTTTTGTCTTGATATTTGTCTCTGTTCCGAATAGGTCTACGACCTCATTTTAGTGTTTCCGTCTACATTTAGTATTTCATAAATTTCATTTCAGGTATTGAAATATATGTTTCGACTATTTGTAGGTAATCGTAGATAAAACTATATTTGATGGAGTAATGAAATTCCTCGTTGGACCCGTGAAATAATATTAATATATCAAAATGTTTTACGCAATTGAACTTCGTTTTATTGTTGAATACTGAATATAAATTAATTTCTTGTTTTAGAAAGAAATACTTCTCGTACTATTCCTTAAGAAAATAAATGTCATTATTTTCACAAAACCATTACAAAATTATTATTGGATGTGATCAGTGAATTTTTTTTCTTTTTATTAAAGCAATTATAATTGCTGCTACCTATACTCTATCAATAGAATCTTTACTGCTATGTATCTATGAATCTATATTGGGAACAACACTAAGCATTGATAAGCGTAAAATCTGAACATGCTTTGTGGAAATACTAGGCTGTTTTGGTAGCCCTGGAGTTGGGTTGCGGTGCGCGCCGTGGAACGAGCGGTGACGCACCTTGATCCATAGCCTTGTGACATTCAGTTTGTCAAAGCACCCGTCTGTCATTTGTTCTCGTCAAACTGCCCAAAAGAGTACACGCCGTATTTCCATTGTAACAAATGGATTTATACGGCTTTCGTGGTATAGAATAAAACAGATTATGGGAGCTAAAGAATGGTGGCAGTTTCAAGTAGCAAGCGTGGAAAATCAATCAAATGCGTATTTCCAAGAGGCGTAGGGTTTTCCGTTTGTTTGCTCTGTTTTGTGAAAGAAGTTATTTTCAGATTGTTTGATAAATGTTTGGAGCTTGTGCTGCAAAGAAATACTACCTCGTGATAAATCGAGATCAATACCATCATTTCAGAGTTCTTAATGCTTTTAGTGGATAAGTATTCGTCCTGTTCAATTTCTATTTTTGATTTTAATATTTCAAAAGAGTTGTAGTTTATAAACAGATTAGCAAAGCAAATCGAAATATTGTCGAAATTCTCACTTATCAACAGTATTTGTTCAGCAAGTAAAAACATGCCTATAATTACCAACAGAAACATGTACTAACTCCCCCTTCAACCCATTAAGTAGGAACAAAGTAACTCGCAAGTAATGCAATTATATAAAACAATGTAACTATCGTAAAAACATGGCGTAAAAATTAGTTTCAACTTCTCAGTTTAATTTACTGAATTTAAAATGTATTTTTACAAGCAAGGAAGATGTTTATTAAGTTGGTTCAAGAACGCCCAATGAAAATCCATTGTGACGCTGATTTAAAAAAAAAGATTTTCTCTTAAAATTTATTTTCTGTTGTAACCCCTAAGTGTGATAACAATTCATTGTCTTACATCTATGATCGACATCTAAGTTTCGGTTAAACAATAAGGAATGACAATTAATAGTTGAAATGGATGAGAACGATTAATTTGAAGATGGAAGAACATGTTAATAACAGGATTATTCTGTTACTAATATAGAAAATCCCATTTTCACTACTTCATAGCAGCATACATGATTTAAAGCTCAGCAGAATGAGTTGAAAAACTACTGACCTGTTACTTTGAGTTCGATGAAGATACTCGTTGGTGGGTGTGTTGATACTTGGCACTCGTACATACCAGCGTCTCGTGGTTGCACGAACTTTATTTGTAGATTCCAGTTCTGAAACAAATTGTCATTTGTCAAATCTATCGTATTATTTCACGTTCCACAGTTCCATATTTATGAACTCCTGTTCATTGGTGTATTTTACAATTAACGTACAATTTTTTTGGGGAAATGCTCTTTTTCATGGATTTCTTTGTATATGTGGTTCTTTAACAGCCTAAAAATAAAATATTAAATGTATTGAATTACATTTTCCAAGATATGTAATTCCAGGAAGATATAATTCAAGATGTAAAATGATATAGCAAACTAACATATAAAAGCGATATTGTAAAAGAAATCATCTTGTGCAAATCTCATTATGTTCATTTAATTATTAACATTAGAATATGATACTTCATTATGAATTTATTATTATATTTAGTACAATTTCTCATTTTCGTTTGTTATGCTCGTGTCTATGCAGTGATGATGTAAGTTTTTATAACATTCTATTATAAGACATAAGAAATGACATATAATTCACTAAAATTTGAAATAAATATTTCTAAAATTGTTCCCATAATTAAATACACGGTTAATTAATTGACCAATTACTTTTTGTTGATAAACTAAAAATGTTAAAAGAGAATCAAACCAAGAATTACTAGTTTGCTTCTAGATACTCGGAATATTTATTTATCGTCTCGCTCAAGCTTCTTAAAATGAAGTAAAAATAAATATTTTGTTAACAAGTGCAATTTTGTTTACTGGAAATATATTCAAAATCGAATTGGTTCTCGTGAAATGTATTTATTAAATCATATTTGTGTAATCACTTATTTTGTGTCTGCCGATGACATTTTTATTATTATAATGAAATATTTTAAATCAGCACGTGATAAGGTTTGAATATACGAGATATGCGTTGTGGAATATTGGTATTGATATATGACAACGTTCACCGTGTTATTGGCAGCGCGTAATCAGTGTCGAAAAGAAGAAAATGAAATATGAGTGTTTTATCATAATGTTGTATATTTTCATGCTTTTTATCATAACTAATTTATCAATACAAAAAAGCTCATATTCATTTCCCATAAATAATTTACGATACAATATTGGTTACTCAGATTACATGATGATAAAGATCGTGAAATATCATGAAAGCAATAAATGTACGAAAAAATTCGTAAATACTGAAATTTCTTTCTAAGAGCATCACTTACATAAAGCGGATAAATTTTTATTATAAATACGTTGATCATTTAATTCATTAGCGTTATATTCTCCATCTGAGACAAGTGTTTGTAAAATTTCCTAGATGACAAATGTTTTCATATGGTTCTCCTCAACGTAAGTTACAGAGTAGCGGTTCTGTGGTTGTGGTATTTTACCAGGAACAAACCTATGTGGTTTTCGTCAACGATCAAGAAAGTGGAATCAATATATTAGTTAGTTATAACTAACTGATCTTTGTACTCTAACGTAGATTAAATCACTAACAACGCAAAAAAAGTAACCACGCAAATACACCGATTTACAAGTTTTAACTCACAACTTCCGAGTACCTACTCGTGGAGGAAAGTTTGAAATGTCTAGAGCCAGGTGAACGGGACTCGGAGCCGGTACCTCTTAATGCGGCTGCAGGTGTGCTGTCTACTACCCTACCCACCTGGACTAACACAGCCCTTACGCAATCTGGGGTCACTTATCTCCTGGACNCTAACACAGCCCTTACGCAATCTGAGGTCACTTATCTCCTGGACGTGACTGAGATTCTATAAAGCAGACCTGGTAGATTCCATATATCTTCCAAGCGAGAATGGGAGATGCTTAATGGTTTTGACAATGGCTGCATATGTTCGTGATGACATCTTTTGGGTATCACTGCGTCTGTTGTTACATGTCACAACGTTTCGCCTGACAGCAGGGAGAATGGGAGAGTTTAGTACAGCTTTGAGTCGAGAGCAAAGTGAGTCAAGAATGAGGGACATTTTTTACTTCTTTTCGGGACCATACATAACACCACACTTTTATTGGACTTCCATAGATGGACTTCCATAGATGAAAGAGCATTAATGGTAGTCTTAACCCCATATTATGGATAAAGACTAATGAATATGATTTTTCATAAACGTTTGTGATTAATTATAATTATAATTAAAACCTTTTAATCAAGAATTAGTTACCAAATCTTATATTGTAAATAAATGACAGAACGAAATAAAGAATCTTAGGGTATTTATTTGGATCAGAGGTGTCTTGAAAAAAATACTTGTAATTTCAAGTGTTAGGTTGTAAATTCAAACATGTTGGAACAGAATTAGATGTGAATTGCAGCTATTCGGAAAACAATTCATAAACATTCCCCCATATATCCCATTTTTCGCCCCGTGAAAGTACACAGCCAATTTCTTATATCTAGCAAATCAGTATTCATTATTATTATTATTATTATTATTATGTACACTTGCACTTTATCTCTTCAAACAGGTAGTTGGGACGGGCTTATACGCGAAGCGGGAAGTAAAACTCTAGGGAATTTCCTTGTTAAGTGTCAAATTTGTAATATAACATATTTCTTCATAACCAACAGAAAATAATTAATAAATTTATTGTCAAAAAGCTGTTAAAAATTGCGTGGAGGACAATCAACTAATTTACTCTCCGGAAGCAAGCAAGGGACCATGCCATCAATTCCGATCATTGACCCGAAGGCAGAGGCGAATTGAACTCTTCACCACACTCCTGAAGTAATAATAAAAATAGTTCGGTGCGTGTTATTATATTAATGGATACCACAAAATTTGTATTTAATAACACAGAAAAGTTATTTCAAAAGTACGTATTATTATAAACTATATATTATTCTGAAAATATTGTTTATAAATCGCAACTATATTAACAACACCAAACTTGAGATTATTAATCAATAGACACCCCCCCCCCTAGGCAAGACCCTAGAGAGCCTATGTAAAAAATCCACATCTACTCGTAGGAGAACCGGAGACTCACTAGGATGGGTCTTCAGAATTAATATACACAACAATGCTTAGGTGGAGTACATATTTAAAAAAAACGAAGAAAACCCAATATAAGCATGCAGGAACATAGATTCGGAATTTTTATCAGTTATTGCGAAAGTACTACAGCAATGGCGTGAAAAAGTACGAGATAAATTTAACTTTTATTAAAATCAATGAATTCTTTTAAATTGTAGAATCACTGGTGCAGTTGGCTTTTAACTGCGGCTTTGAAGGTATTCAATTTAATAATACCTTTTTATGGAGAGGGAATTGTTTTTCCCCCAGGGGACTTACATCTAGTAAGTACGTGTTTGGCGAACACGGGGCCGCGAGCTGAGTCTGGCATTGCTCCCACTTACTTGTGCCATGCTCCTTCCTTTTTCTTTTCTGACCTCCCTTGGTCACCTCTTGTTCTTTTCGATCCCGACGCTATTAGCGCTAGGGTATCTTTCATTTTCCTCTTTCCTCTTCGTTTTTTANTTTTCTGACCTCCCTTGGTCACCTCTTGTTCTTTTCGATCCCGACGCTATTAGGGCTAGGGTATCTTTCATTTTCCTCTTTCCTCTTCGTTTTTTTAAAAATATTTTTAGTAAAAGTCATGTGATAAGTTGGAATTTGTGTTTTGAGTTGTAATGCAGGAGGGTTTTTAGTGGGTATGGCTGAGTCTTTCGGCGAGTCCCACACGCGGGGAGAGTCATGTTGG
>NNCF01126853.1:134965-149802 GCA_002313205.1 Laupala kohalensis | reverse complement strand
AAAAAAAAAAAAAAAGGAATTGTTTACAACGATTCCCGAATATTATGGTCGTTTTTTGACAAGGAGTGGTTGACACTAAAAGACGATGAATATTATGTCTATTGCGAGAATTGTGTTCGTGGACAAGTCAGTTTCTTATTAAGAAAGGATTAGTAATTCGGACTTAACAAAATCGCAACCGTTTCGCAAATATGTACGTAGGGAAGCACTAAAATAATTCATAAAAGTTTTACACCGCGCAGTGATCTTTAGAACAGTTTCTATCATCAGATAGCTTTGGAGACATTTGCTGTTGCTCAGAGTGCTCATTTAGAACACATCTGCTTTAACTAAGGGTGGTGATTACCTGATCTTGAATTTTTAAGAGAAACACATCTGTTTCCGCGACCAGATCACCCTTTACTAAACACACATTAGATGCTTCGTGGTCAGCCTCTGGTTGGTGTAGGTCAGTGTAATGTCTTCCTGGCAGCTGCAGGAATAGTTGTACTGGTAGACATCGGAACTCCTTTTGTTTATTTTTCTTAAAATGAATACTAGTATTACCTTACCGATATTCAATTACCACTCAACGTATAAACCTTTCTATCCTTCAGTAACTTAATTTCGAAAATTTACAATCAGTATCTTCCGAAGTGCTCCCAAAAATCTCCCTCTATTTCTGTCTGTGTCCTTCCAACGCTCTCACATACACGGATACGCGAATGTCATGTGCCTGTCTCTCGCTTATAATTTTGCAGCAGTGAATGGCATTATGGTGTAATGTGCGCAGTCCATCAATAATGACGTGAAGATACCTTGTTCCTCTCCCCTCATCTATTGTTCTATTGACGGGAGGCAATTAAGCGGCATTCTACCATAGACATCCACGCTTCCTAGTTTTTATATGGCAATCGCTCTTCTTTGGAAGAGAGCAACTGACTTAATATCCAGAACAATAGTTACTTCAATACTGAATGCGTTTTAGCTGTAAACGGAAGGGAAAGGGAAAACAGCAACGAGTGCGATTTGACAAAAAAATTTAAGCACTATTTACTAAAGAAAAACTGTATTCCAGGCTTTAACTATTCCATATCGTTGGTGTTGGTGATGTTTTGTTGGTGTAATTCAAAATGAAATGAATATATTTAGATTCGCCAACCGTATATTTATTGTTATAGTTAACTTTCGACTGCTTAGCAGGCATCATCAGAAATCTTCCTCCGGACAAGGAAAAGTATTTCACGAGACTTAGAAAATAAATTTCATTTTAACTATTCCAGTTTTTTTTGTCAGAGTAAGATTTATAGACATTACGCCATCATATTCATGAAAGTTTAAATGAATACAAAATAATAAATTACTGTAGATGGTGTTGGGAACGTTTTATTCGCATAGTTAAAAATTAAATTAATTTTCTTAGCAATTAGTTGGCATTTAGCGTTATAGTTAGCAATTGTTAAAGTATACATAACAATCATCTGCATTAATTTTCCTCCGGGTAAAGAAAAGTGACAAATACCTAGTACGAAGGAAGATTACTGAAGATGATTCTTATGCAGTCGAAAGTTAACTATAATAATAAATGTATGGTTAGTGAGAGTAAGAAAATTTATTTTATTTTCAATTAATTAGTAGTTTATTTAGTTGCTTATTGAAACGTTTCAAATATACTTTTCGACATATAACGTATCCTAATTATATAATTTCGACATATAACGTATCCTAATCTCTAGTTACTCTTGAAGAGAAACATTATAATATAATTTCAAAAGATTTGAATACCATATGGTAGTTACAAAATCTACATGATAGTTAATTTCGCTTAGCTTAGTACTGATGAAAAATGTATTAGTATGTGTATTTACGCGATGTGTATAAGAAATCCTCTTACTTATTTAACCCAACTTTTAATATGTACTTAATTAAAGGTTAGTCAAACGAAGTTTGTTCCGACTGGGAAAAATATAACAATTCAAAATGTTATTTCTTAATCATATTATTTTCATATATATATAGTTNAATTCCATGTTTTTGCAACAAAACATGTTTCATTTAAACTGCATTGAAGAAAAAGAAAATTATATAAAAAATGTATAAAATGCGTTATGAAGACAAGTAAGGGATCTTCAGTAAACTGGAGTAAATTATGGAATGTAATGAAGCTGAATCACAATCGCAAATTATATAAAACAATTAAAAAATAATAATAATACTTGTCATTGATTTCACTTACTAGGGACGCTATTACATTCTGCTTTCCCTTCGCGGCAGATGAACATCGATCTAATCTCTTTTGGACCTATGATGATTTAAAACCTATTAATGTGGGCATACATTGGTTGGTTGGTTTCACCGTGGCTCAGAGCGCCGAAATACTGGTTGGATGGCCGGGACTCGAACCCCAACGAATTGGGGATTTTTCATCACACCTCAAAATCCAGTCTGATTTCCAGGCCTACACGGTCTGCTGTAAAATGAGTACCGTGTCTGTCCTGGGGTCACACCGACCGGCGCAAGATGCTGGCCACATGTCCTCCTCCTAAATCGGAGCCTAGTAATTGCGGAGCTCTATTCCCCGTGAACTCCAAGGGCTCCTATAGTGCCCGTTGTGGAATTGTTTGACTTTTTACTTGTTTTACATTGGTTTGGTTTATTATACCACGGACGATAGCCTGTGAACGATGAACAATAAATACATCGAGAGATATATACAGTGAAGTGAAATGATAACGATTATGTACTTTCTCCCCTATATTGTTCACGAAGAAATCGCAGAAGTCACGTAACTATTGTTACTGAAAAAAAAAATTCTGAACATTTTGGGACTGAAATTTACAAGACTCTGATCCTTAAATAGTTTTCGTGTTTAAACAGTTTCTATGTGCCGACGCAATACCATACATTCATCATTCTAGGAAAATTCTGCGTTTTAGGTGGTTTACCTGGAGATTCTCCTGGGTGAAAGGAGACTAGGACCTTATCTGTCAAATGGTGTTAGAATCGCCATCTAGTGGCGAATTCTAGAGTTGCTGCTCATTCCCCCGCCACCAGGGAGCAGGTAAGAAGCTAAATATATAAGGACATAAGATACTTCCATAGATCGAAAAGATCTATCGTCATAGATCTATCTATCGCCTTGTGACTTCGATGTTAAATGGTCTGGTTGTTCTCTCTGTGAATTTCTCGAAAAGGTTTTACCAAGTTTTGATAGTAAAGTGATCTAAGACTAAAAGAAAGGACATTCACGCCTTTATCATCAATGACAACCGTGGCATGTATCTATCTCTGAATTAGTGCTCAACTACTCTCTCACGATTCAAATTTTTTGGTGAGTTATGGAAAAATTTTTATAACAACCATTTGAGTTTTATCTCATAATCGCGGTGAATAGTCAGGACCCACGTTCTTACCTGTAAGTGTCTCGTGTGCACTACGGTGAACCGATCATCTCCTGTGTACGGTGCTAGTCCAACTGTGAGTAGGTGATAGTCTTTTCTTCGAATCCATGACACCTGAAACAAAGAGGAAACATCTAATTTTAGAATACTTTCAGTTACATTAATATTATTTTCATTTCAGAATGAAACATATAACAACTTCAATTCTAACAATAAAATATACATCAAACAATGAATAATACAACGTATATTGAGAATAGAATTTGATAATTTTCATACTAAAGATTCAATTAATAAAACAGTTTTCCTTACATTATTTATTTTCTTATTGAAAGGCTAGTCAATATGAGAATAATCTTTCTTGCTGATCCACGTTCATAGTTTTAAAAAATCTAGAAAATANAAGAGGAAACATCTAATTTTAGAATACTTTCAGTTACATTAATATTATTTTCATTTCAGAATGAAACATATAACAACTTCAATTCTAACAATAAAATATACATCAAAAAATGAATAATACAACGTATATTGAGAATAGAATTTGATAATTTTCATACTAAAGATTCAATTAATAAAACAGTTTTCCTTACATTATTTAATTTCTTATTGAAAGGCTAGTCAATATGAGAATAATCTTTCTTGCTGATCCACGTTCATAGTTTTAAAAAATCTAGAAAATAATGAAATGATTTTGATGAATGTCGCTATAAAAATGATTGAAACAAATACATATACGCAATTGGACATCGGTGAGGAAAAGTAGTACTCATTTTAAAAAGAATATGAGAGATGTAGTGTTGCGTACTAGCACAACTTTTTGTTCTTCTAATGGTACATTCACCAGCTTACCTGTTGATTTAATGATCATAACAATCAATTTTTATACTTTATATTCTTAACACACTGTTTATAGTATTGTATTTTATTTTAATTAGACTAATGATACCAGTTAATTGGGCAGAAGAATAAAAAGTTGGACTAGACAACAACACATCTTTCATTTATTCTTCTTACATGTACACATTAGCATATGAAGTCCGTCTTAATGCTTTTCTTAACTCTTAATTTAATGGATTATTTTCCCAGTCACCGATTATGAACAGTGATTATGATTTTAAAGTTGTTTTTTTATATTTTCAACCATAGTTTCTAGGTCATGGAATTTTCATCGTCGGTAAGTCACACAAAAAGGATAATAAATAACTGGAAGGAATTGTCGCAATGCAGATGTTCCTCTGTCGGAATGAGGAACAAAAAAGGAGAATCAGTTCTGCTGACATCGTAATTTCGAATGGAAATTCTAATGAGACTACGAGATGATCCCCACCGCCGCTGTTTCCTCACGACGACCTCTCGAATCGATCGATCGAGAGTGACCTCGCCATTTGTCTCCAGACTTTCTCGGTCGGTGACTTCCCTTGCTCGGAACGCTAAAGATACCACAACTGTGTTTTGTTAACACAGTCGAACTCTCTCATCTGCTATGTTTGTGAGTCAAACAGCAGCATCAAGCTTTCTACTTTGTTTATTCTTTGCTTCTGTTTATTCTTTGCTTCTGTTTATTCACTTTCTTCTTTGTTTGTTTCTTTCATTGTTTGCTATTCACTTGACGCCACTTTCGTTTTCCTCTTTGTCTTATTTACTATGTGTTTGATGTTAAATACGCAAAAATATTTCAACGTTAGAATAACTCTGCGCCATGTTGTATACTATTTCTTTTAGTACTTTTTCTCATATACTTTGTCAAGAAAGATAATATTCGCAGTAGTCGGTAAGGTAAAAGTTGGATCTGTATTATAAACACTGGCAATAGAAATTTTCTATGATTTCTTCGATCAATGAAAGTCAAGGCTGTAAACGATTTGTCTCTTTCTTGATTTTTAGTAAGATGTACCATAAGTTACGAATATTGCATTTCCTAATCCAATATATTCGGATTTTTTTCTAATATTCATGACCAAGATAAAGAATAAATTATAGATAAAGAATCATCGAAAATAGCTCAAGGAATATCAATTTTAAATAGTTCATGAACATACTACTTTTTAAAGGTTCTTCCTTACACCTAATATTGAATGGTACGTCGTATGAAGTTGGAAATTCACGTTATTTATGATCATTGTAGATTTAATTATTTTAAAGAATACTTTGATTTATGAATTAAGTGTGAACATGCTAGTTGGGGAATTTCGGATGATGGAATTTACTGAAGTACGAAATGAGAAAAATTGAGACACTCGAAGACAACTACCCCAAACAATTATTACCAAAAACAATAACCAACAGCTATCCTTAATCAGATGAGTACAATCCAGAGGTTAGGAAAACTAACTTCTGATAATATGGCTTAAGTTTTCGTGATCGTTTAGGCACTCTGTTGCCTTCATACGTAGGACGTTTTGGCATTAAAACATTTCTAATTAAAGATGCGCGCAATCAGTCTAAATGCCAGGTTCAATGAAACCCGCATTGATCACTTGACACTTGATTCTTCCTACTTTTTTACTCTCTCGGATCCCATTAACGATGGATAAATCATGAGTGATGTGTCTGCTGACGTATTGAATCGCAGAGCAACCTTAATCTAGCGCTACGTCACAGAAGACAAATGCCTCCAGACAAGGATGGGCTTTCTTTGAGATTGACGGGGACAGGCAGTGGAGGCTACGAAAGGCGAAATGGCGCCCTGGCGGACAGACGGGCAGACGGTTTGGCTTATGCGGGTGGTCGGACAAAAACCAGTCTATCATTGCCCGTATGACAGTAAACTGCCCTATGTTCTATAGGATTTACCCTTTTTTAATATGTTTTCCTTCACGTGTTATGTGAATTTTGTTTCCATAAGTTACTATGATAAGCTTTTGTTTCTTTATCTCATAAATTTATTTGTGTGTAGAAATGTTGCAGTCGTTGTTACAAAACTTTGTTTTTCATTTTTTACTCATTTTCTTTCGTGTTGATTTGCATAAACATTTCTCATTTAAAAATATATTTAATTTGATTAGATAAGAATTTGATTTTCCCTTCGATACGTTTTTTCCCATTAATATCTATATCTGTTATCATAATTTAAGATTCGTACATTTTTTTTTCTGAGTTGCGCAAGTTTGGAGCTAGTGTGAAAAAAAAACAAAAAAAATCATTTAACGGTTTGATCTCCTTCTCCATTCGTATACAATAGTGGTTTATTATTGTCAATTGCATTAAAAAATACACAAAATATTGTATAATAAGACTTCACCACTTTTGCCATTTCTAAATGATGAAATCAAATATTTCCAAAGTATTTTCCAGTATTCAGTGCCCTTCAATAGGAAGAATGAAAGTAAGAATAAATAGAATTTAGGAGAAATTATCGACTATAGTTTTCTGGTGTAAATGTCTTCACGTACACCTACTTCCGAGGGAGAGAAGTCGTTACTTGCTCAATCAGACTATGTGAAGTTTTCATTGGGTGTTTCTCCCTCGACTCCAGACAAATGTCGATTCTCTATGACAATTTAATTAGATTTTCGAACTATAAATAACTCATCTCGCCATGTTTTCCATTACATTTTTCCCGACTACACCTAGCACGTAGATGAATCTCTCATACGCCTGCGTGGAAAGTAGGGAAGCGAGAAAGCTGTGTGAGTCATTGCGGGAGCACGCACCGCATTCCTCCTCCGCGGCAAATAGATTAAGAACGCGACTCTCGGGAAGCGAACATCTGCGTTCGCAGATTCCACGCGATTGGGTGCATTGAAATACGAGCGGAGTGTGATCAAATTCCTCGAGTGAAGTGAATCTTCGCAAACAACAAATAGAGAAAAATGTAAGTGAATACCATGTATAATAATCGAACCATTCTTACCACCAGGACTTGGATCGATATGGAATAGTAACTCTGAAAATATGCAATTTTTAAATGTACTAAAAATTGAGATATGTCCAAAAAAGACATGTTATATGCATCCACTCATTACTATGAAAGCGCGAGGGTAAATTGGGTTGGTATCATAACACCACAAAGCTCGTTCTTACAGTATAAGCCACATTTACAAGATGAACATGTACGTTCTGCTTGATTACAGTAATTTAGCATAAAAATTGTGGAGTTCAAACAATAAATTCTCATTTATATGAAAATTAAAGTCTTCAAAAATACAGATTTATAACCACCATTAAATTATATTCAAATAATCCCACGAGGTTAAAAATGCTAGAAATCAAATCCTCAAAGTCAGAAAAGAAATACAAAATATGCAAAAAACGAGTCCGGGAATTTGTCATCCTTTTTCTTTGTTAGATAAAAAGTTTTATTTTTTATAACAGTCAGGTAATTATTGAAGCCTATATCTGAATTATGGAATTAGAAGCTTACTTGACTTTTGACGTCATGCTTTCTAGAAATTTAAAACCAAGAAGTAGTTCGAAACTGGTTTAAAAAACAATGTAATTTTTATGGGTTTTCGTGAGCATTGCATGTATTTGTATTATTAATCATGGTTTCTAAAATGTTTGAATGTATTTAGTTTATTGAAAATATGATTTTGCCTCAGGTTAAGAAAGCGACATGTAGTAATAATATTACGAAATAAAGCTGTGAATTAAAAAAAAGAACAGAGGCAATAATTCCACGAGGGTCCAGAAAATGCGTGATACAGTTTAGTAACATTCAAATTTTTGTAAGGTGTACTTGAAAATTTTTAATATTGTTTAATATTCAGTATGTATTTGGATATTGTTTAATGTTCAGCATCTTTAAAAGTATGGTCCATCTATAGCTTAATATAAATGATAAAACATTAAAGAACATCTTCCTTCATCGTGCCTACCAATTAACTACCAGGTAACTCGTTTTAGTAAATTAGTTAAAACTGAAAACACATAGAATACCATAATATGTAATCCAGTTTACAGTCCAAAATAATACTTAACCAAATCCACTTGGAGTAATTTCCCAACTTTAAGGAACAAGTTGGCATGGGCAAAAGCACAGTCATGTCGAACCGAATTTATATATTTTATGACATCTATCGATACTTCTTGACACTATTATTCGAATATGAAGCAATGATGCCAGCACTATGCGACACCTAAACAAGAAATTCAAACTGGGAAAGGTTTTTCAGTTATACAGTAGCGCACCTACATATAATTAAGCGCGACGCGGAATTCTTTTAGGAGGACTCCATCTTCAAGTCAGAAACATTAATTTTACAAATTCATATTGATAGTACCATTGAAATGTAAATTTGAGATTTGTTTTATAATAAAGTTAATTGATCTTTGATTTAATATTATAAAACAATTTTAAAGAATATTTATGTTTAAATTTACGTTTTAAATATTAAAATTTTGCTGTAACATTTTGATGCGGTGGGGAGGGTTTGGGTCGGACCTTTTGCCTTCCTCGGAGCTAAAAATATATTGAAGTACGATTATAAATAAATTTTAAACAATTAGCATAGAAACCGAAGATGGCCAAATTAATCAGGCAGGTTAAGTTTGCCAAATAATTTAGTGATTGAAAAACCCTTTCAAAACCAACACAAGATGTCAAAAGTCAAGAAATAAATTCAAAATTTCATTACAATTTATATCCAATTTCATCGATGCGCGTACCAGCACAAAAATGCATTGACTTTAACCCTCTTTTTCCTTCTCCTTATCTACCTTCATACATCCTCACAACGCTGACATTGGTTTTCCTCTCTAGTCCAAGACACAGTTTCAACTCCAAACTCTCCACCCACACCCACCCTGCTCCAAAAGAAACGGCCGTCACCACGACCTTCGACACGAGAAGCGCAGAGGTACATATTTCAAATTCCTGGCGCCCTCTATCGCACCCCAAGACTGTGACACGAAAACCCACTCTTCCTGGCACCTTCGATGGCTACTCCGTTGCAGCGGCGTCGGATGGTTGTTTCCTCACTTTTTACTACATCCTCACTCTGGCTGCTGCTTCTGACAGCACAAGAGTCGCTTTCGACGTACAATGTCACTATTTTAAATTTTGCCGGAGTTTCTCAGATGCTTTACCGGTTTGGTCAAATAACGATTGATTCGGATTCTCATTCACAATAAGTCTCACAAAAGAAAGTTATCTTTCTTTTTTGTCTTTATAATAGTTTTAAAATATAACTTTCTATTTTTCTCCAAACCAAATTTTCGTACGAAAATACCAGTCACGTTTATTAATATATCAGATGTTTAGGTCTTTCCTTGTCAAGAAATTAAAACTAAGAGGTATACCAGGTCATCAAAACATTTGTCGGAACACACATAACCTCAATGTGACTTAGGACACATACATCTTAGATTTAACTACATCATTATATTAATCAGTGATACCTGTTCTTTATTTTCTATTTTTGTTAATTATTAATATGACTATTTTAGACTTTACACTTCTATGCATGTAAAATTTTGGTAGGGATAGACGAGACTAGATGAGCGTGTAGTTAAATCTCAACGCAACTTAAAATAACAGTGTTTTCATGACGTGGAACGTTATAGCGGAATCTAAAAGGACTTACTTTGAAACATAAAAACTTCACTTTGATCAACTGAGGCACCTAATCAGATCATTTTCTTAAATCTGTTTACAATCATGAAACGTGTTTAAAAAACATAGATTTTTGTACGAAACAAGGCAACTAAATATTTCAAATACTTGAACCCAGCTCTCTCTGCGAAGCAATGAATCAGAACAAATAAATGAATGCTTAAGAAGTAATGTACCTTTTTTGTCGAAGTAAACGATATGATTGAATGTTAAATTGCTTAATTGTCAAGACAATTTTCCATTGTTTGAACGGAAGGAAGCATTGAATTTGCTAAACGAAATATACCAGTATTCAATAATGTAATGTAAGAAGAATTCCTTTCATCAGAGCATTGAACAATTTCAAATTATAGAATAAATAATGTACTTCACAACTATTTCACTCTTGACTGCTCCTGCCACCACGCGACTGTCGATTATTCCCTAAGCCTTTTGTCTGTGAAAGTCGAAAACATCGCTTTCGACACCTGAAAATCGTGGAACATTGTTGCTAGTTAAAGCCACTCGGCACTGAATAGGATATAAAATACCATCTTTTAAGCGTCAACATCAAGTCGATTGCATTGCGCATGCCCTATGCTACACTGAGAGGCACATACGTCTATTCGATCCAGAGACATTTGCCCGATTTCCTTAAAGCAAGTAAATTGTATATTTTCAAAACATAGAGTTCTATAGGTCTTTTACGAATGCGTTTTGAAAATTTATGTAACATTTGTGTAAGATGAAATACAGACGGAGGAAAATATTTGGCAGCGGAAAAATGTTGATGCAGAAGCTAGTAGATGGAAATATGTCGGGAGAAGGAATGTCAGGTTAATATAAGATGATTTACCACCGTCAAAATCCAATTTTCGCATATTATCAAGTTTTTTTAGAAGATTGAGACGAATTCAACATTAGACGTGAAGGTAGCTAAAAATCTCTTAAAGCTAAATATCTCTTGTAGATTAGCAAACAGTTCTATTTCGCAAGGATTAAATGCATATGAATTACAATTTTATTTAAAAATTCATGTGAGACTTGGTACTTCTTTCAAAGCAGATGGTTTGACTTTTGTAAAGGTATCACTAATTTACTTTTAATGTCTTAAATTATTTTCAAATTTACAAAAGCTAATATAATAAATAATTAAGTAACATTTTACTCTATCAGATAGTTTTTAAACAAGCCTTGGACTTAAAATATTAAACGAATTATACAGCTGTAATTAGTTGTGACGGATTATGTGCATTTAATGAATTCGTTATAAATGAAACAACCGCCATGTATACATAATTCAAATAAAATATCTTGTACTTACTTCCGAGTCATCAGATAAACGATATCTAAAATATTATTTTTACAAAAAACTTATAGACTCTGTTTTTATTCTTAAGATCAGAAGAATTGCGAAGATTTTTATGGGTGTGCAAGGTATCATTCTATTTGATGGCATCTTTATGTAACAGTTTATTCTAATAGCACTGAAAAATTCAATGAAATGCTTAAAATCGTAGTATAAGGACATAAAATGAGTAAGTTTTAATTCAATCATCGTCCATTTTAGACTGTTTTCTCATTCGTAAAAATCTCTCAAGAATGAACGTTTTACAAAGTAACCCTCTAGAAACAAGAAAACAAATTAATCATGAAATTGAGGAAGGTTGATATAATTCTCTGTTGTGCGACTAATCAGCACGCAAATACAGTACTCTTTGAAAGACAGAACAATTAGAAAGCAAAAAATTTAAAAAATGTTTGCTTTACTATTACAATGAATTATTTTAAGTACCACTCTTTAGTACAAAAAATCCATTGTTTGTAAATATTTCCATGAAAAATGAGGAATGCCAAAAGAAAAAAAAACTCTATTAACATTAAAGCTGGGTGACAAAATTTTGAATACATCACCAGTATTTAATGGAAGTGCTAAAAAACATTCTCTTTTGAAAACTAAAAATTTACAGACTTATCTCGCTTATTTTTATCAATTCCTAAGAAAAATGTCACGAAAAGAAGATATATATCGAACTTGAAATACGGGTAATGACAGGAACTTCCTGTAAATTAAAAATGCATGATGGAAACAACCAAAATATATAAAAATATGTGTGATTTTCTTCCTTGTGTTATGCTCACTAAACAAAATGTTTCCTGGATCGCGTGTGCTTTTAATACTATCAGTGCAAATATACTGACTATTTTCTTCATTTTTGGTACCCGTGAATGCAATGTTTATAACTACATAAGTTTATGGGAAAGATTAAGAAGAATCATGACATTTTAGATGAAGATTTTTTACGTGGTGCGTAATCTGTTTGAAGAGTTTCATTTTCAATTAATAACGTTCAGTTTGTGCAGTTCATGTACTTTATTCACAAAATAATATTGCGTGGAACATGAGTTCTAACTAAAGCAACGACGGAACGTGGAATATTTACTACTTAGCTCTAAGTACAAGGATTTTACATGCGTGTGTAGTCTACTAGATACGGAGTCTTCCTTTCTGCTTTCGTCGTGTTATACTTGAAGGCAACTCTAAGCTCATCTGTCCACCCAATGAAAGTATACGGGCTTTGATTCCCCTTTTCTGCTTTCTACCCCTTTTTTTGCACCAGCCGGTCTTACAAAAAAGTTTTGCATTCAACTAGGAATATATAAAGTTATTTTCTTTTTTGTAGATCCGATGTAGTCTCGCAAACTAGTTACTTTGCAAGTCACCGTGCAGAGGTTGTTAAAAGATTTTTCTGTTATTTTTATTATAAGAGTTTACTTCTTGCTACAAATCAAATTTATTAATAGATGTCCAGTTCTTTTTCTTTTGTAGTTTTAGATTTTCATGTTTATAACTCACTTGAGTTAGATAAGGAATAAAAAGTATTGTTTGAAAAGAAATATGTTGTTATTTCGATGATATTTAGTATAGAAGTTCCTTTTAATCCATTAGAAACCAATTTTAGGATATATGTATCGTAAATTCTCGTCTTATCATGCTCATCGTATTAGTGCACAGGGACTCAACCTTGTAGTTTACATTTGTAGTGTTATATGTATATGCAGCACCTTACACACCTTTTCTCATGTTCTGTCATTGTATTTGGATAATTATATAACCTTTGAGAGATATTTCCGGACATGTGCACCTTCATGATTTTTTGTTCGTCTTAATGTGCCCTATCATCCCTCTAAATCTTACTTTGAGCTCTGGGACATACTTTATATTTAAATACAATTCGGCTTCTCACGATCGGTATTTGATTTAAATATATTCAACACTAACTGTATCAGGATATTTAAGAATCAGCATTTACTGGTATCAAATTACTTTTGGTTCGTTTCTTAAATTAACTCATTTTTATAAAATGTATTTTTTTATTAAAATCTCTTTAGAATGTCTCATTTTTTCATAATTAATTATTGTTTATGTAATTTCTAATTGTATGATTAGTTCACTTCAAATTCTAAACTGTTCCATGAAGATAATGGCAACGTTAGCAAAAAGAAAATTATAACAGATAGCAAACTTTATGGTTACACAACGTAAGAGATATTTGAATTAATTTGTTTCTAGTAAAGTTGTGTCAATGTTAGCAAATTGTGTGAGATTTGTGAATTGAAAACTAGGTTTCATATTTGTTATGAATTTTAATTTTAGCAAAGTAAGGGACTTAATAATCAGCATTATTGTTATGTTATGTGAATGAACAATTGCTTGAGTTACGTTTCTTCGGTTCAATAAAATGTATTGTTTGAAACTGATAAGGTTTTTCTAGTGACTTCTTTCTTTAATGTTTTGAGTTGAGATATCGACAATGGGACAATGTTATTGACGTAATTTCAAAAGTGAACTTATGACTCGGATGAACCATTGAGCTTAGAGATTGATTAAAACCTCAACTCACCATCTGAAAACTGAGCTTGGATTCATATATGATCACAAGGCAGAAGGCCTAAACTTTAAATGTGTTACAATGAAATGTATAAGAGAAATATTTTTTTTAAATTAAGTAATTCTACGAAACTGTGCAAGTGATGTTTGTAATTTTAAAGTCATAAATAATAATTATTATATTATATAAATTAATTGTCAAAAAACAGTACAAACTGCGTATGACCACGTGGAGGACAAGAAACTAATTTACTCTCCGGAAGCAAGCAAGGGACCATCCCATCAATTCCGATCAAGGGCCCTAAGGCAGAGCGGATTCAAACATTTCAGCAAAAGTTCCTAGATATGATAAAAAGTTAGCTGCGAGTTATAATACTAATAGAATGTCAATATGTTTGTAATTTTACGCAAAAAATTACATGTACAAGTTATTATCGAACTATAGATTATTCTGAGTATAGTGTTTAAAAATCATAAGAGTTGAAAAAACACTAAATTCACGATTTATTGTTACAATAAACACGCCCCTAGACAAAGCCTAGAGAACCTGTATAAGAAATCCGCCTCTACCCGAAGGAAAAACGGAGAAAAACCCGGGCCAGGATGGGGCTACAGAATTAATGTACACAACCGTGCCAAAGTTGAGTACACATAAAACTAAATTAATATGAGCCATACGGCAACACAATCATGCAAGAAAATAGTTTTTGAAATTGTTATAAGTTATTTAAAAAGTGCTACAGCAATGGCGTGATAAAGTACAAGACGAATTTAACTTTTATTAAAATCAATAAATTCTTTTACAGTGTAGAAGCACTGGTGCAGGAGGTAGTTTTTAACCGCGGATTTGAAGAGATTCAATTTCATAATATCTTTTATATTCTTGGGCAGGGAATTATATAGAACGATTCCCGAATGATGCGGTCCTTTTTGGCAAAGAGTGGTTGACACTCTAGGGCGATGAATATTATTACTATTGCGAGTATGGTGTTCGTGAACGAGACTGTTTCGTATAAAGCAAGGGTGGCAT
>NNCF01126853.1:117619-134485 GCA_002313205.1 Laupala kohalensis | reverse complement strand
TCCTAAGGGAGTCGCCTCAGATGAGGAGTTTAGTCTCTACGAGGCCACCTCAGAGGTCTTTGGGTTTTACAAGTTGAATGAGAATGGTAGACGGGCACGGGTGGCGAGCGGGATGGCGCAGTCGGTAGGCGCATGAGCGCGCAAAAGTCAAGGTCCCGGGTTCGATCCCCGGTCTCGTCTCCCATTTTCATTCGACGTAACATGTTTAAGCCGTAACGTAAATGGGAGTAAACGATTGCAAAATATAGGCAACGGGAAATACGTGTACTAACTGCGTTAGCTAAGTTTCGGAATGCGTAACACAATTTGCCTAATTGGGAACTAAGATTGTCAACGTGACAATTCCATTTGAGGTTGTCTTGAATATGGAGACCTAAGAATTTTGTATTTGTAACAGTTTTTAATTGTGTCCCGTTTAAAGAAAGACAAACCTGGGGTAAAGATTTTGTATTACTATTGTGAAATGACATAGACACTGTTTTGTCAGTGTTTACAATGAGACGATTTGCATGGAACCAAGTCGAAAACGTTTTGAGCATTGGTGTGCTTACACANCATTTTGCAATCTGATGTGGATGATGACATGTCGTTCACATACAATAAAAAGAGTATAGGGCCGAGAATTGATCCTTGGGGTACTTCGCAAGTAAGTGGGTTTGTTTCTGAAAGACAACGCTCAAGTATTTTATTTTTAGTATAGGATATTTCTACTTGTTGATATCTATCTTTTAAATAAGAAGTTAGCCATTGATGTGGAAGTCCACGAATGCCTAAAGAATGCAATTTGGTAAGGAGAATTCCGTGATCGATGACATCGAATGCTTTGGATAAGTCAAGAAAAACACCCTGAGGATTTTCTCCACGGTCTAGAGATGTGGTAACATCGTTTAAGAAGGAAAATATGGCGCTTGTAGTGGAAAAGGATTTCCTAAAACCGTGTTGATCGTCAGAGAGAGTTATTTTTTGATAAAAAATCTAGAAGACGCTTATAGAACAATTTTTCTAGGATTTTTGAGCAAGTGGGTAGTAGAGATATTGGTCGGTAATTTCCAATATTAAGTTTGTTTCCTTTCTTGTGTAAAGGTTTCACTTTAGCTCTCTTAAATATTTTAGGAAATGCCCCTTCCGATAAAGAACTATTAAAAATATTTATGAGTGGATTTAATATAGCATGGAACGAAAATTTAACAATAAACTCAGGTATATCATCAGGCATAATTACTAATATTACAATACCGGTTCACCCACGGCCTACGTTATTACAGGTAGTGATACTCGCTCAAGGCGCTCTGCACCGGGTTGCAAGTTTTTTTTCTTTACTGTCGGGTCTGTATGATACTAAAGTAATCTTGCAAAGAGAAGATTTTTATGTAGATAGACCTTTTATGTAAGAGTTCTGTCTTTAAGAAAGATAACATATAAGTCGTTACCTCGTCAAAGATGTAACCTTACACCTTTCACCTCAACACTTCATCACGTCAAAAACACTTTAACCTCATGAACTTCGTACACTCCCCCCACCTACCCAGTCCACAGCTTACATCACCCCCGCAGTCACGGCCTTCTTGGCTCGCGTTCTCCATTCCCCCCCTTTTTTTTTACTCTTTCTCCGTCAGCTCGGGGCACTCCTGGCGTCTGGCTCCGTTCGTTCGTCCCTGTGCTTCGGTGGCGGGGGTGGCTGCAGGGAGAGAAAAGGGGTTAGTGTCCCTGGACCACCCTTCTTCTCTCGCTCCTTGCGAGATGCTGAGGTCACCAGACAGAAGCCGGAGAGCAACGTGCTGGCAACGATTCAACTCCCCTCCTTCCCATACTTTATCCATCTCTCCTCTGCTGCGATCCGTTTTGTACACCCGCGCCACAACGCCTCACTGCTTCCCTGTTGCTACAGCGGCCTCGACGTTGCGATTACGACCTCGGTGTTCATCTGATGATTCACTTCATTTGGTTTTATTCTTGGATGAAACGGCATTCATACAGTTATTTTATTATAGCATTGTTTGGGAAATTAAGTGTGGATTGGTAAATTTGTCCGAGGGTTAATTCGAATCTCAAGAAATTGCGCATCTGTGCGAGCGAGCTTTGCTCAGATTAAACTTACTCATTATACCTCTTTCAGCGATTCGCTGGATGGGGTTTTATGGTATGTTTCGGTGGTGTAGCGGGTTGTTAGCTTTGATGTTACTTAACTCTAGGTTTGGTAGCGTATGTTTCATAGAGATATTCTTGACCTTCCAGTTTGGTTCTGTAATCTGTATATGCAAACACCGCGTGGCTTTGTCCACAAAGTTATTGTTTTGGATTCTATGTACAAATTTATAGCTGTCATGTTTAAAGAGTGAATGTATTTTCCTTTTCTCTCAGCCACCTATCGAAATAAGAAACTTGCAATTCCATACTTGATTAAACCAATTGTGTTGTAGTTATTAACACAATTATAACAAGAAAACAAAATTGCATTTATAATTAAAGACCATTTTATAATTAATAATAGTTTTATATTAATTAATTGAAATTCAGAGAGAGCATGAATTAGTTAATATATTCACTTGGAATTATTTTTCCGCCATCATTTTTCTCTCTGGTGTAGTTGTGAAATAGTATTAGATGTCCAAGAAATCTTATATACGTGATCGATTTTCATTCCTGAAGAAAACTAATTTAATGCATCTCAAGTAATTTGATTGGCTTAACTCTCTCTACAATAAATATTTTCTGGGGGCTCGCTCTAGCTATTATTATCTTGCACAATCGGAAGGATACATAATACAATCATATATGTGAATATCGTCAACAGCAAGGTCATTAGAGCCCATGCAATCATATTTTTCCTTTTGTAGTGTCCTTTTTTGTTGCTCTGAGGAAGAACAACTTTATTTCCTCGTAAAGTTTAATTTCATCCACTTTAAGTCGTGCAATCAGCATCAACCCCCTCTAAAAATAGTCATTAACTTGACTGGGTAATATGGGGAGTATTTTCGTGACATAACATTTGTGTTCAGCTCTTGCGTTTTATTTCTTAAACTCACACACACCAAGTACGGATCATGTTTCAACAAGACTTGGTTATAATAATATAGACAATTGTTTTCGATATCTGAAATTTAAAGAACTTAACTGTAATAAATGTTATGTATTATAACCATATTTTCATTAACAATTAACACAGCTTTGGGTGGTGTTTACTCAACTAATCTATCTATTGTTACAACGATCACAAACAAAACTATTAAAAATCGTAAATGAAAATCAATTCCGAAATTATAAGAAACCTTTACACCTTAATCAAATGTATGCTTTAGTCACACAAATATTATGATATATTCAAAGACAAAAACTTTCCCTAATACATTTAGTATTAAAAATAAAATAAATCCATGGTTTATATCCAATATTCAATAGAACAATCTAATTTATTTGTTAAAATTATGCAAAATATATCACAAGAAATGATAATGAATTTATAACTATGTTGCTATTGAGATGAATGCTATTATACTGTTGTCATAAAATACATTATATTTTTTATATTCTATTATGTTATTTTTAGTTTCAATTTTTGTTTCAGACCTGCGAACAGGTTACTAAGTTTACCTCTCCAGAGTTTACACCTTAATATGAATTTATACAATTAACTATGTAAACTTTTCTGAACAAATAATATGAATATGAATTTTACTGTAACTGTAACAAAAATTGTTCTTATCAAAAGCGAGCTTTGAAACGACACTTTCCCCGGTATTTAGTTTTCCTGGACATGAACTGAGATAATTTAAAAATATAACAGTCTCATTTCATAAAAAGCGTCCAAGTATCTTCATCAAACTTAATAAGATTATTTTTATATAGAAAAGTGCATGAGACCGTTAGATTTACCCTGGATAGATATATACTTTGGGTTACTTTTTCCACACACTGAACTTCTATATTAAAGAAATATACGAGACACGGTAAAAGGAGATTCCGGCTGTTTTCCAGAACAAAGTCACGCTTCTCGTAAGATTGCGCCCCACCCTGTTTGCCTCGCGCGTTTTATAACCCCCTACAACCGTCGCCATTACCACAAACACCGCTGCCACCATATTCGGTCCTACCAACATGTTTGTCATCACTCCCACTATCTCGACCGGGACCGTAGGTTTGTCGTCTATGCGTAACCCCCGACGCAGTGCGTATCGCCTGGAGGAGACTGCATGTAATGGGAGGAACCTAATTCCAAGGACTCAGCTTAAGCAACAGACTAATGGAAGCCATTTCTGGGTAATCCTCATAGTAAATACGGTTTGTTGGCATCGTCTCTGGGAGTTGCAGCTGCGTGCATAGACCGAAGGCGCCGCGAGGATATCCGGCGCGTCGTCTTGTGTTTGCGAGGTTCTTGCTCCTTGGAGAATAAGACATTGTGAAGGCCGAAGGTAGCATTTGTGTTTCGTAGATGCAAGACTCAGTGAAGCTAGTTATGCTTCACTTCCATGACTTAATTTTTAAGAGTTATTCGATCTTTTTGTTCATCATCCCATTACTCTTTTGTGGATTCTCTGTTAGTAAGATTGTAATTAATTTGCAGTTAATTTTACCTTAAAGACATATTTGAGGAATTATGTAGTCTTATTCTTTTCAATTCGAAATACACTTCTAAAACACTAAAACTTGAAATATTTCTAAACAAGGTAAATCACAAAAATTTGTAAAGGTCCCAATAAATTTTTGTAACAACTTTTTAATTAAGTTTAAACAAATTTATAAGATACCTTATTTTGCAACTTGAAGGCATAAAGTCATAAACCTTTTTATCGGCTTTATTTATTTATCTGTATCCTGCTCAATTTGATGTATTACTCGTAAGAAAATGTTAGTAACGAATTATGGTTTCGTTTGCCATAAACACATTCAGTTTACGCAATAATTACTGAAAAATTTCTAAATACAAATGTACTTCTCAAAGTAGGAACAATAAAATTTTAAAAAACTTGAAAATAATTAATATTCTTATCTCTCTTTCTTCATTGGTGCTGTAGCTTAGATACGGTTTTTTTAAATTTTATTTTATAATTTTTCCTTAATGATGATATAATACTGATATTAGGTGTGCCGTTAATATAACGTGTAGAGTGTCGATACGTTGTGAATTATAACTTTTTTTAAATTGATAATGTTATTGGAAGTGCATTCCTCATTGGAATCCTTTTAAGAACTATCAGCTTAATCTGGTCTTTATTATTAATAACTATTGATCTCAGAAGAAAGATGAATGAGTTATAATAATTGTACATTTGCTACATAGATAATTAATGAGAATTTTTTTAAAAATACTATATTTATTAAGTAATGATAGCATGTTATGCAATAAGTTATCTTTGATGGTTTTGTGAAAAAAATATGACAATGTTATATTTCCAGTACTAAGAGAACAAATAAATAAAGTTGACCAGTTTCGTAATATAAAATTGTCAAATCAGCGTACGATCACGTGGGGGATCATTTACTTTCTGGAAGCAAGCAAGGGACCATTCCATGAAGTCCGATCAAAGGCCCTGAGGCAGAGGCGGATACAGCACAGGGTAAGATAAAAATAGTTCGGTACGTGTTATAATATTAGCAGCATACCAACAAATTTTGTATTAAAACACAAAAAAGTTATTTCAGAAGTATTGTATATAAATCGTAAGTATTTAATAACACTAACTACAAGATTTGTTTCAATAGATGCCGCCCCTCAGCAAGAGCCTTAGTGAGTCTATAAAAATAATCCACCTCTACCCAAAGGAAAACTGGAGAAAAACCCCGGGCCAGGATGACGTAAAAATATACTTGTAAATATTTTATCGTTCAACGTGTTATGCCAACAAGAATACAATGAATTGCTCCAAATAATGAACAATATCATTAAAGGACCTTTGTATAACGCGTTCCGACAAGGAAATTTAAATTCACTGCACAAGTGAACTAGTTCAACAGAGAACTCGTTAATGGTCTTCGACCGCTCGGGTTAAGTGGAGGTCGTTGCGGTATCGGTCGCGGTCACACTGGCATAGATAGGAATGATGATATTGGATTGTCTTTCCCTTTAAAGTTTCTCAAACGTTAATACACCATTTCGTAGAGGATTTTATGCAGATTTAATATTTCCTTACATCATATATAATTTGTAGCGTTTCATTTCATGACATCTACGTTGTAACGTGAAATAAGGAATGTACTTATTTCATTCTCATTAGTTTTGTCTCATGTATTATGTTTCTGAATATGCATCTTTTAAACACCGTTAACTACTTTTTTTCTTGAAATACATATATGTAATCCAAAGCAAATATTATTATTTATGTATATATAAAGAAACAACCAAAATTGGTGAGTTTGTAATACATTTTACATACCAAAAGAAGAAATTAATTATTTATTTATATATGTGTTTCTTGTATATTTACATGTGATTTTCTATGTATTTCTTGTATTACAATTTTATATCCTATGCAAAACATTTATAGCAAACGAAATACTTTAATATCTCACTATAGATAATTGTGAAATTTCGTTAATATTCTTACAAAATATTTAACAAGTGATGGAGAACGAAGTAGGTAATGAAACGTCATGACCTAACATCCATAACTTGATAAAATGCATAATATTTAAATTTAAAATGCATACATATGCAAACTGCAGAATACCAAAGCGGCTTCTATCAATTTGTGACTTGGAGCCGGAAAGCACAGTATCAATGACTTTAACCGATACATAGAGATACGATAAAATGGTGTCATTTAGTGCTTTAAGATTTAAATAAAATTGCATGAAATAAATCTAAAATAATTATTATAAAAACCTAAGGATATGCTCGGAGAGTATATCAAGACTGTGGCTAGTTCAAATAATTTTTAAAGCTTCCGCCAGGATACGCCAATTATCGAGAGCTGTCAGAGTCAGTCTATAGAGAGAGTGTAGCCGATGCGTTTCAAGGGCTCTAATGACCTTGACGTTGACGAGCCCTAAAACTCCCCCAACCCCCCAAAAAACAACCAATACGTGTCCAAGTTTCCTCATTTTTTCGTCAAGTTGGAGAGAATGCAATTAATTTTATAAAATTTTATAAACTATGAAATGAATTTCATAAACCTTATAAATTTGTGTCGAAATACTTTTGCATGTTTTTTTCAAATCAAATTACGCATAACTAATTAATCTTTTACGAAAGAGTGTCTTCATAGTTATATTTGAATAACCATTCAATGTGGGACGGAAAAATGGCGGAATTCGGTTATCAGCCCCACTCTTAATATACACTCTCTGAGTGCCATAAAACGCGATTGTTTTGTTCTGTCAACCATTGAGCGTGAAGAGCTGTAGAAAGTCAATTCATAAAATGTGCATTGATATTTATAATTTTACTGTGTATTGGTATTTATAATTTTTTAATGTGGACATACGGAGTGTGTAAATTTTTTGTCAAATTTATTATTATTTTATTTTGATACTTTATTTCATCATTTACACACTCGTATTATTGAAGACAATAATAATAAATAGGGTGCAAAGATACGTGACAGTTAGTGGAGTCTCCTTGGTTAATCTACAGGCGAAGAGAAAATGGATTCTAGCCGAACCGTCGTAACATGGTGAATCACACTGAACACTAAAGATTTCAATTTGCAACACTTGCTTCCATACATTTCTTACGAATGAATGTTATTTTTAAAAATATGGACTGTGTAAAAATGTACGACGACATGTAACTCCAGATGGTATTTGATGTTTTTTCAACTTAACTATGAACTGAATTATACATAAGCAGTGTTTGCACCTTCAATATATCATGGTTATGAGGTAACAAGTTTCGATCACCTGGTCCATGTAACAACGCCCTCGACCGAGAAAATTGACTTTGATATCTGATGTCAAGTTTGTGTCCAACTTTCAGAATCATAGAGAGTTTCAGAAACAAGTTTCAGAGTGCACTCTAACTAGAACAGTAAGTTCAAATGTATGATATTGCACCTCACGCATATTACATATGTTTCAACCACTCTCTTTACTCCATTTTCAACATACATTGTACTATTTCAATCATTTTTATTTTTTATCACGAGTTTTTAATGTAATATTTTTTTAAAATAATTATGTCTTTTATTTTAATAGCAATATGATAGTAAAAATAATTTTTTATTTAATTTTTATATTTATTTATATGAAGTCATGTTTCGAATGAGGTATTCTGCTTATGGAAAGAAACCAATCATCACGGACAATTCATTCTAGATTATCAGAGATTGTGGTGCCTTATACCTATAGTGATATTCAATGTGATGGCATATAACTGCGGAAGAAAAAAGATATGATAAATAACAAAAGTGTCATATTATCTAGTGACTTTTGTGTAGAAATATATCAGTTTTTATTGTAAGTAAATGTTTTAAGTTTACATAACAAGAAGTTCCAATTTGCTAATTTACCATGAAATTATTTTGATTCTGAATGTATAATTACGATTGTAATCATACAATTCAGTTTTAATATTATTTCCATGATTCGAAGCCGTTAAAACATTTTTTGGTATTTTATAATAATGCTCGAAGATTAGAATTACATTTTTATAAAGTAATAAATCGAGATTATTCAAATCACGTAAGATAGTAATTTTTTTTTTTTGTTGGGGCTTTAGGGCTCGTCAACATCGTGGTCATTAGAGCCCATGCAAGTAGGGAAAAATGCAGTTTCGCACCATAGAGAAGAGCCGTAATGACTCTTCCCCGTGTGTGAGACTCGCCGAATATCTCGACCATACCCACTAAAAAACCCTCTTGAAATCAACAAATATCCAAATAGAAAGATGAAAGAAAAGAAAACAGAATACCAATACATTATTTCACAAAAAAGGAAATCAATTTTTAAATATTATATTTTCAAATTACAGAAACAAACCATGAAAACAAAGAAGACCGTAAAGATGAAAAGGGAATGTAAATTTTAAACCCTCCCGAGAAGTTGTGGGAGGAGCCCCGATCTACTCATAAAAATAGTAAATAGTTTATGTATATTAATCCCGAACGTTATAAGAGAAAATACACGCTATTAATTTCCTTTGCAACCCTGCTAGTTGCTAAAACTCGTATGGCGTATGTTGCTGCCCTCAATGTCGTTTTCCTCTTGGATTCCGGGTTTATGCCATGTCATGGCTCGATATTAGTTTATTCAGCATCACCAGTAATACCTCCACTGTCCGGATAACTCCGAGTCTTCGGAAAAGAAACCGTCGCGATGTTCGGACAATCGGGTTTCGGATCTTTTCATAATCCACGAAACGTCAAATACTTTTCCGATCATCTGACGTTACCCGCACAGTCGGTGTTCACGACACCGTCCACTTGAATACATGTTGAGAAGATAAATCTCTGACGTGGCCTCGTAAAGCTTTATGTTATGGAATCTTCTCAGCATGAAGTTATTCCATGTAAAACGAACACATTTGTATTTTTAGCCAATCTCAATTACGTCTAGTATCTTTTTTTTTTTTTTTTTGGGGCTTTAGGGCTCGTCAACATCAAAGGTCATTAGAGCCCTTAAAACTTGTACAGGTAGGGAAAATGCAGTTACGCACTAGGGAGAGCCAACATGACTCTCCCCGCGTGTGGGACTCGCCGAATGACTCAGCCATACCCACTAAAAACCCTCCTGAATTACAACTCAAAACTCAAATCCCAACATATCTCACGACTTTACTAAAAACATTTAAAAAAAGAAGAGGAGGAAAGAGGAAAATGAAAGATACCCTAGCCCTAATAGCGTCGGGATCGAAAAGAACAAGAGGTGACCAAGGGAGGTCAGAAAAGAGAAAGGAAGGAGCATGGCACAAGTAAGTGGGAGCAATGCCAGACTCAGCTCGCGGCCCCGTGTTCGCCAAACACGTACTTACTAGATGTAAGTCCCCTGGGGGAAGAGGAAAATGAAAGATACCCTAGCCCCAATAGCGTCGGAATCCGTCTAGTATCACCAACACCTAACGTTTATTAATTTTACGATATTTTCACGTACATACTATTTGCTTATATTCGCGTACGACACTACATTTTCATTCACATACAGGTTTCTTATATGTCATGAACCTTTCTGTTACCCAACAAATCGTTTAACTGTATTTCTATTTGAGTTTTGGTAGGTTTGCAATTTAGTCGAACATACCTTCGTTTTTTGAAGACTTATTAGTGAAAATAAATAATACTCTACTGCGTATGGCATAGAATGAACTATTTATGAGATTTCAGTTTTATTTAAAAGTAAATTTGGTGAAAACGTAATGCAGCAAATTTCCTTAAATTTGTCTCTACGGTAATATATTTTACATATCGTGTTAAGAATCTGGTAAAGGATTTCCCTAGCTATAATTCTTATGTTGTATTGAAATAATTTTGATAAAGTAATCAATTGAAAATGAGAATTTTATTGGAAACTCATATTACTTTCTTTTTCATATTTCCAAGATCGTATTAACAATATTCATGAACTCGCTTGACTTTTATGAAAGAGCATAAGAGCGTGAGAAAAAGGCAGAGCGCAATGGTTTCGTGATTTCTGCATCTCACACCAAAGAAAGTAAAATACCTTTCTCAAGTGTCCGGTGATCAATAGATAAAAGTGACGAATGAAATACTACAAAAAATTTATCTCAAAAAAAAAAAAAAAAATACTTCCATCACTTTCGTGATTTAAAAATCTATTTTTGAAAATAAGTGTTTTCTCCGTATTTACATTTATTATAATTGCAATTATTTAAGTTAAGTGACCGATGAGGTATGCTTTTCGAGTTGAAATCTCAGTAAGAACGTGTTACTCTGTTTATTAATGCCAATTTTAGGTATTTTAGTGATTTTATTCTACCTACGATAGTACTACCGTAACAGTTTATAACTGTTCATCTAAATTTTCACTTATTGATCAAAGAAGAATGTTTACTTTTATATAGTTTAGAATAGAACGAACCTAAGTAAAAAACATACATTTTTGATAATGTATCTAGTTTTTTGCGGTTACTTGATTATTACTAGGAGTCCCAGATATAAAAATATATCAAGCGACCAGTAAAACAACGTTTGGTAACATAAAGATAATTAAATATTCTGCATGAGTTACTCTGTTCTAAATTCATGTTGCGTGTGTGTGTGAGGAGGTGGGTGGAACATGTAGCAGTTGATTCCTACACGGGAGACGAGCGACACCTAGTCATTTCCTCGTTAATAAACATAGGCTCCTTCCTCATTTGCATTCATTTGCAGAATTATCACGTTCTCTAAAGCTCCTTATACAGGAACTGAGCTCTACGTAGTTATATGAGGAAGTTATGATCTCGGTATTTGTTTGTGCTGCTGCACCGTTCACGTAACTTGACACAAAGGTTGTAATTTTGTATTCTACCTCATCTTAAATACCCGAGAATGTATTTCGGTTCTACAATATACGATGTGCTGTTATAATACTTTTCCATGAAGAGCATTGGCTATCAATAACTTCGGAAGTTTTTTTTAATCAAAATCTTTAGCATATTTATATTATATTTCAAGAAAACAGTTCCTGAAAAAGGATAATTTATTTTCCTCTTTATTTGGTATGAGATAAAATGGATCCCAACATTTGTAGAATATACATATGCTGGTTGTTCCAGGTAACACTTCGTTACGTATGAATTTGTAATTACAAATTGGTGACACGCTGTGACTCTTTTTGCTTATCGGTCAATTTAAAATTTACAATCACAAAAGAAAACCACAAAAGAGAATAATGAACATGATCTTGATTCTATGCATTCAACAATCAATTTTTCCACAAATAATCCATAGCACTAATAAAGAAAAGTCTCCTTAACATGAATTGCAAACAAATATCTTCCACAAAAGATTTTATAATACTCGCCGCTCTTCGCGTGACGTTTCGCGCAGAAGTCTTATCCACCTCGTCCACCTCTGACCAGTTCTCCTGTGATCCTCACACAGGAATTTATCACGTCGTTCATCATTCAGGGATCAACCATAACTTCAGCATTCGTTAAACGACTCGCCACTTGAGTGCCGAGTCCGTCCACTCCCTCCTTGTTCCATTATCGTATCTAAGTTGCACCAATGTACACCAACAAAACAACAAACAAACTAGAAATTCAATATAAATCGAATTATTGGTACAATGTGTAATTTTGTTCCTATTCTTCTGGTAAAGAGTCGTCTTAAGTCTTTCAAATCTTATTTTTTCATTGTTAGCAAATTATAAACTTATGGCTATTGTTCTGATATAAGAAAAAAATACGCCTAATACAGGTTTCTGTTGCGTTGGACTGGTCACTGCACGTCCATATGGAACTATTGCCACCCAATGTTCTCTCCAACTATTACCATTCAATGTGTAGGTAAACGACCTTGACCAGTACGATCACCAGATCTATCCTCCATGTCTTGATGTTATTTTTCACGACAACAGTGGTAGGAAATCTTGCCTAATGACGTCATCGGGTTGAAAGTGCGCGACAGCACCTCTGTGAGCATCTCCATGCAAGAGTTGTCGTCTTTATTTCGTCGCAAGACACATACAGAGGGACTTAAAGGCTAGTTGTTAGCATGCCCTGCAGATCAGGGTGGTCGTCAGGATGTCAAACATGAAATGCGGTCATTTGCAAGCAAACCTGCGGTATGACAAACGATTTGAATAATTATTTTATAATTTAATATTATGTATTTTTGTTGTCCTGTCTGTGAAAATAGTCGTGATAAGGAAACACGAAAACGAAGGCTTTCAAAAAAACATTTATTTGTCAAGAAAAAAGAAATTTATCTCTTCATAATCCTCAACAAGTATATTTTCCTCCGCGCGAGTTATACATCTTACAATAAATTTTCCATGTGCTCAGTATCCCCATTAAAAAGTAATCAATTATTAGCAGAAAGTAGTTTCTAATGAGTGTGGACAATTCCAGTCCCAATTTTTATAATTACTCTCGCAAGCAAAGCGTAGTTTACTGGCAACAAGTATTACTTTTTTAAACAAAAATGACGAGGAATTTTTAGATAAAAGTTTTCAAGGCTATTAATTCTTGTCTATCTTGTAAAAATGTGTTTGTCGGCTTAGGATGTTAGTTGATTTTTTTCATAAAGGTGCGATTACGTAGAGTAATTTGAACCGAACCTTCTGGAGAGTATTTGCGGTAAATGCATTTATTTCACTCACTACTCCAGAGATGCCAATGGTAAACCAGATTATTGGTTGTCTTGGTATTGGGAAATAGCAGTGAGAAAGGAAGAGCAATCTATTCCGGTTTATGAGCGTTTAATAGTCACGTATTACTTACCACCCAGTAACGTGTAAACATGAGCTGAAGTAATAATCAGTGTTAGGAGTTTTCTAGGGAACAAATTTTCTAGGGTAAATGGAAAGAGAAAGTGTGCTAAAATTAGATTATAAAAAGGACAAACTCAACTAATACTAGATTAAATCAAAAAAATATATATAAAATTATCACTCATCAGAAGAAAAATATGGAAAGCTGTCGTACTTCGAGAGATTAAGCATCTTAACCAAAAAAATATTAGTTTCCTACTGGTAACGATCTGTCTGATCACGTTACAAATGATCCAGCTGACGTAAACAAATATTCGTTGGGTGAGCATTTTATTGTTAGTAGGAATAAATTAGTAAATTATTTTCCAAGTCTTTCAAGAAATCCCACATTAAGAATTTCTTTTAAATTATCGATGACAATGGATGTGTCTAAAATAACATACGTAAATAATGCAGTATATTTAAGATATCTAGATAATATATTACTTCTTAGAGAAGTTATTGATTTTGTAGTAATATCCTCTCGTCATAGGTTATACAAAAAGACGATTGCTGTTCACACTATTTAATTATTTTTGTTTAATATTTAAAGATACTCTATTTCAAGTTATGAACTGAATCGAAAATTGTTGAACGAAAATTTGTTGCAGTTTTTGTAAAGTCTTTGGATATAAATAAGGCAAAGATTGACGCAGTTCATTCCTTGGAAAATTGCGTGTTGTGTCAGACAATAAATTCGGTTAAAAATAATTCAATAGAAAACAATTCCATGATGCGACATTAGGATTTTAATTTGAACATACTCCCCTTTCTGTTGAGATTATATTCACGAAAATAAATTTTTCATCATCAATATCCTATATCTTAATTATTTTTATTTGATTTTAAATTGAAGTAATAATCGTAAAGAAATAAATCAGCATTTTCTTCAAGAAGAGGAGATAAGTACTTCAACTTTAATTTATCGGTTAATCGTTTCCGTAGATTTATTCCATGGCGTTTAACCCATCTTTATGACAGATTGCTCTATTAACGTGTCGATAACGTTTTATAAATTACTCCAACCTGTGAAATATCGTCTCAAAAATTTCATGTAATTTCTCGTTTCATCCTTCAGCTCCTTCAGTGTCACAACGTATGAATTATTGATAAGAATTGATCCTATCTTTGATCAGTTAATTACACCATTCATAACGTGGAATCCAAGTTAAGAACATGAATTATAAGTCCAGGGAAAAAATACGACTTAGAGTCTATATTTGTCTATTTTTTTTCCCTTCCGTATTTTTCAAGTTTCCTCAAATAATAATTCGGCCTAGTTATTTTTAAAACACTACAGGTTAGTAGAACTGACACTAAGAATTAAGCACTTAATATTGCAAATATAATAGAAATTTTTGACGTTACTTCAACTGAAAATTCACTACATGTGTTATAAATTTTAATGGCAATACTGTGCTATTGTAATAATTCAAAATACACTTTATCATGAACTCATATTTTTAGTTTAGACAAATAAAAGGACTTAAAAATCCGATTCAATGAGCAGAAATTAAATCATTTACACAAATATATGTACATATTTTCTCACAAAATTTTCAACATTGCATTTGTTAGGATGGCAATGTTTATTGTCTTACCTCTGATTGTTGCCAATTCTAACACGATGAACAGATTATTGACATGAACGATGTACAACGATTTACATGTCAATGTCGGATTGTAAGTCCGATTCCTATGATAACTGACAGGAAAAGGACACAAACTAATCTTAAGAAAAATGTATATGCTTAGTAATGCTGATGATATTTTTAAACTTGATAGATGATGTACTAATCCTAACAATGACATTACTATAACATTGAAATACTAAGTTTAATACAACAAACTTAAATTCAACACAAATACATAAATCCAAAGGAAGTAGCAGGTATAAATTATACATACATTGAGTGTTGACTAAGCTTAATACTATAATATCACAATATTAAGAAGTTGTACAGTATTAGTTGAGGCTACGATTAACTTGGCGCACAATGTGTGACAAAGTAAGTTCTAAGGCACTGCTTGAATAATAATAATTGACGTTAAGCCATGATATACAAGGGTATGAAATCCCTTCATTTGTAACAATGTATGAATGTTCTGGACAGAGAGCACGTGGTCAGCCATGCTCCTAATAAATGTATGAACTTGACCAGTTGAATCCGCACCACTCAGTTCTTCCTGAATAATGCTAATATGTGCTAATCAAACCTTATAGTAGTATTCCTCGTGGCTAATAATACGAATTGCTACTAAGTTGAAATGTTTTGCAAGCATGGCTCCTGCGGCCACGTCGGAGGTACGAATGCCCTCCAAGGACAGATATTGCAATTAATTGCATTAACACCATCCTGCTAAGATTACTGATCTTAGCTGCAATAATATGATGTATTTAAATGTATCGGCATGCTTAATCATATGCTACAACGCACATCTCCATGTTCTTATACACGCCGCCTAACTCTACTTGCACAAACACAACAACGAACAGTTTTTTTTCTTCTGACTGTTGGAGACGGACTGACTGCGATGAGGAGTCGCCACCGATTCGTGGAAGAACGCGCACTTATTTCCGCGAAAAAAGGGTCTTCACATTGACACAAAGGGAACACCCTTTCAATAAATAAGTTATATTGTGTCGTACGTCCATGAGCTTCGTAAATTTCAACACAAACCGGTGCATATATTTCCTTTAAGAATTTAATCTTTATATAATAAATTATGCTATTACTTGCTTGATAATACTGTGCGCATTCTAAACGGCGTCATTAAGAACTATCACGGCTCAGGCTAATCGTTTGACAAGTGGAACCTGATTAGTAGCGCCTTTCCATGGCGTTAAACATAACTACATAACTACTTAAACTTAGAGCTGATAATATTACGCAATTATAACAATGCCAATGAACAGCATTCAAGCGTTGTGTATACCGTGTGTGAGGTTGAAAATATAAGACAGTTTAGCTGTAAAGTGTTGTAACAAATATCCAATTATATACAGGGGATACATTATTCGATATTGATTATTCGATTGATTCGATGAAAAATAATAATTAAATTTACCAATTATAATTTGGTTTTCGTAAAAATATGTTTTTAGTCAGTTTCCAGCTCTATAGTATCAAAAATAAAAAATTATATCTATGCTATCTAGAAGTGTAAGATTGTTACAATGTGAAAATAATTTTAAATTATTTAAAAATTTCAAATAAAAATCTTTTGAGAAAAACATTGGTCACAATTAACTAGTCGATAAACCTTTTTGTATCAAGTAAAATAAAGTTCAGAAACACATTCATTTAAATTGGTCGTGTGATGACTAACCAATTTTTCTGACCATTAATTTTACTTTATAAAAATTGTATTTTTTTAAAAACGGTATATTAATTTAACATCAGATTAGCTAATTTGGGGTTATTATTTTTATATCAGAACGTAACATTCATTACAGTTGAAGCAAAGTAGTACATTAATTACTCAATTTTTTATTTATCTATTTACTGGCATAATATA
>NNCF01126853.1:70454-117568 GCA_002313205.1 Laupala kohalensis | reverse complement strand
TATATATGTGTGTGTAAACTATGTATATTATGCCAGTAATAAGTAAATTCACACCATTCAATTATACGAATTGTTATAAGTTGTTTTAATATGGAAAATTTAGTAATAAGGAATCCAGTGAGAAACAATTGTTAATTCAGTATAATCAAACAAAATAATTCCTTCCTCTTTAGTTCGTGACTCCTATACATAACACTTATTTTTATTTAATCAATATCATTAATTCTAACTACAGCATTTAAAACTTTTAGATTTTTGTATGAAACCGTGACATTTGCAATTATATCTTTCTTTATATATAACACGACGCCATCAGATAGGTTTAAACAGTTTTTATTGTAATGCAAATCATAACCCGGAATATTTAGAAAAGAGGAATGTTTTAGTTCCTATGTATCTCTGCATACTATTATATCAGGTTTTTTGATCAAACTAGCATTGAGAAGTCTTAAAAAATTTAAATTTTTATTACGACTTCTAATATTCAGTAGCATTAATATAAATTATCCCTCATTTAGATTTTCTATATTATTGTGGATTAATTTTGTCACGGAACAAATTGTTATAGTCAGGTTCGGGGCAAAATTTACCATTTTCATCCCTATTAGCAGTATCAAGATGAGACATTTTGGATAAATAGATAGAATAAGAACTTGAAAATAAAATCAATTTCTGTAGTTTGTTCATTCAATTTCGAGGGCCTTAACATATATAGGGCAATTTTTGTCATTCACGTTATGGTTGTGTACTTTAAGACCTTTTCTAACACAATTTATGCAGCTATTTACTTTTTATTCCGATCTGCATTGACGGAAATCATGAGCCCCATGGCACTTATAGCAGGTGACTACACCTTCCTTACAATTAGCTGCTGAATGTCCAAATTTCTGGAATGCAAAGCAACGTGCAATACTTACGTGATCTTCAATCTTAAAGGATTGCCAACCAACGAACACACGTCCTATGTTTACAGTTGTTCGCCAAGCGGAAGGCGGCAACTCCAAAATCCAAGAGCAGTTTTTTGAGGTCGTCTTGGCACCAGTTTTATACCTTCCTCTGAAGTCATTGATATCAACTGATGGGAAGTCAATGTTTATCAGATCTTCCAGGAAGGTTTGTTTGTCAATTTGTTTGGGTATTCCGTGAATTATGATTTTTGGTGACTTCTTATTTTCTACCACTTGTAATTCAGGAGTGTTCATTCTGGTGTCTTCTAATAGCTTTCTGTCCTCGTTCGTTGCCACATGGAAAATTGCATTTTTGTTGGCAGTTTCCTTGAACCACTTCATATTAATTGTCTTCTTTTGCGGGATCTTTTTCTTTAATGACTTTTTTCATTGCTTCCAATCCTTTGTTTTGAAGCGATCCTGTTGACTTTACAATCACACGTTTAATTTTTTGCGGTAAGTTATGATTTTGGGCTCTTTTGCTAGTGCTTGCAGTCTGAGCATAGGTTGTTGTCGGGATTGTTAATTTTCTAGTGGAATCATCCGAACTAGTTATTTTCCCCACCATTTGCTCAATAGATATCTTCAGATATAGATAACTCTGTTTTCATAATTATTGTTGATAATTCATTATCAATCCATTACCCTTTAATATACTTGCAGTTACTTTTTTTTGATTTAGGTGATTAAATTTAATGATCTCATAAATAGAATCTGCTGCATTTTGTGCATTCTTAGCTAGCTCTTTGGGTGATTGCATTTTCTTCATTTGCCTTGTCACTCGAGTGTTCGTCTCTTGCGTTTCTTCATTACGCGGAGTCTTTGCGCTGTCAGATGCGGGGCCGGTCTTGGAGGCCATCGTTCCCCAACGTCCGCACACTCGCGCTCAGCGCACAGGAAAAGAAAACATCAGAAAGGAGGTACTCAGTATACAAGACTACAGTCTCTAACTGTAGAAAAATTTTCAAGTAAAATATTAAGTGATTGAATATTTTCTAATTTTTTTAAGAAAATAACTAACAATTTTTTAAGTAATATATATTTTTTTGTTTTTCATTGTACGAACAATGTTTTTAAATTTCCATTTTTCTGCTAGTATTTAGAATTAAACAAACTATTTTTAATGATAATGTATACTTTAAGTTGAGAATCGTCATGCAATATTTCTAACTGGTGACAATATAAATATACTATATTTATATTAATTCTATCTCGCACAACAGTAAAGAAATTAGAGAACACTGTAAAGAATTAAAGTAAAAATTCACGTTCTTCGAGATACAATTTTTATGAGTCTTATATTTCATTTATCCTCTATAAATTTCTTCTTTTTTTTTCAAATATCGTTCTTTGCAATAAAAATAACATACTGCTTTCATGCTATTTCCTCTAGCTATAGTTTGTTTATGAATTTATAGCTTTGTATTGTCGTTAACCCAGAGAGCACGTTAAAAACGCAACAGTTAATCACCCAATATTTCAGAGAATTTTTTCATTTCTGAGGCAAAGTAAATTTTTAATTTTCATTGGAAGAACCGTGCCATTATTGGTAAAGGTTAATCCACATAAAGGAAACACGACATAAAAACGTAACTGATATTTCAAGGAAAGCTGTATAAAATTAATAACATTCTATTTATAACTGCCACTCACCTAAATTTGTCGAGTGAAATGTTAGAAGAAGGTCAAGAGTTATGTGTGGTTTCGAAGTTTAAAAAAACTGATGAATATTATTAGAGTAGATCTTGGAAGTTTTAACTGCAAAAATATTGAATTATCTGCGATATGATTTGTTAGAAATTTATTGTGACACAAATATTCTCACCAAAATAATTATGTCTTCAAATTCACAGCAACAAATTTTCAAGTTCATACAATAAAGAATGTAACGAATTGCCAAAATAAATTTATAATACAGTATTTTTTTAAAATTTTGTCCAGAAACATTACTTTGGCTTATGCCATGTACTTGATGGGATTTTCTCACTTTTAAGAATTTTGTTTTTAAACTATTTGTTTTTATTTTATACGGAATTAAAATACTAAATTATTATGCACCCAATTTTAGGTACAAAAAATTCATATTCTTTATATTCTCGTCGTATGCATCTTAATATCTATTAATTTACGCAGTGTATTGGCAACTATTCGAAACTATTAGAATTTATTGGAAACTACTGATTATCCGGCGTTGACTGGTTTTTTTAGACTAATATTCTTTTACTCAGAAAAAAATCTATATAGCAATTTCAAAATACTTTTACTTACTGGTTTTTTTAAGTATGTACTGAGACATCTCAGATATTTGGTTTCAAATACGCGCGAGTGACGTCGCCAGCCAATGGAAATTTATTCCGCCCTGGTGGTCAGAGCGTATGGCTACGTAAAGTGAACCCTAGCCCCCCACTCTTTAAAAAGCTTACATCACGAAACAAACAAGTGGATAAATTCTCACGCAGTCATTCAGAGTCACGAGAAGGGGAGACTTTTCTGGAAGAATGCGGCTTGAGAAGTGTGAAAACACGGCTGCACCATTTCATGAAAATTCTTGTAAAATCTAAACTATTCGTCAAAATTGTATGTTTTAAAGATGTCATTTATCTTTGTTAAATGCAAAAAAAAATCCACTAAATTTGATAATGATTTCTTTTTATTTTTTAAATTACTCTTACTAAGCAAATATAACTCTTATTTAGACATTCATCATCTTTCTTATTATACATGTTTAAAATAAAAGTTCACTTATGTTCATCTAAACTATTTCCTTGCGAAATCTCATCACGATCGGTTCTCTGGTTTAGTTGTGATCAGATAACAAACATACATACTTTCGCGTTATGCAGTTATATTTAATATGGAATACGGTTTGAAGCAGAAAGAGGAACTGGTAAATAATTGGCTAAATGTATTGGCTGTCTCGCGATGATACTTTCTCTGTCTAGTTTAAAGTTACGATGAAGTTCATATATGCGTACATTGCTTCCTGTAATGAATGCAATGCAGTACCTCTCCGCTTCATTTTTCTCCATTATTAATCATAATTAATATAAAAAAAGGAAGTACCTCATTTTGTGACGCGATTTTAAGGTGACTCTAATTACAGTAAGATATAAATTACAAACCACTGCATAGCCTATGACTAAGATGTGTAAACCCACAATTTTATTTGTATTCGGCACACTATATCACGTGGAAGATAAGAAATAACTTAAGTTTGCCACATAAAATACCATAATACATTGTTCTAGATGCATGGAAAGTACCTGCTCGTAGAGTTTTAGTTATTAATAATAGGAAGAAACACCGAACTGGAAAAATCCACTAGGAGATTACTAGAGCAAATTCTCAAATATGAGTTTGGGTGTAGAACTCCCAGCTAGCGAAAAGAGTCCATAAAAGATAAAATGTCACCAATATAATGTTCTAAATATGATCAAGATATAACTAAAAGTTTTGGCAAACTTTAAATAGAAAAACTAAAATATCATTAAATTAAACCAACCTTTGAAGACTAATTCTCTAGGAGTATTTGCGTAGCACTTTCCTATATAAAAATTGATCGTATGCAGAATAATACCAAGAAATAATTCAAAATGTTAATCGAAGTCAATAAATGAATTTAAAATTAAATAAATTATTTTTAAATTAAAAAGAATGATAATTTGAGAGTTTATAATATTAAAAATTGATTAAAATAATATTAATGTAATTATTATTCTTGGGAGTTTGGGGCTCCCCGATAACAAAGTCATTAGAGCCCTGTTTTATTAATAATTATCTATGATGATTATTTATGTACGTATTTAATTATATCTATTATTAATAATAACTGACCATTCTAGTCAGTAAGCAATTTTACCCATGATTGTCTGACTCGTCGCTTGATTGATGGTTACAATGTCAAGAGAACGTTGGATAAACCGTATTCATAAGAGCAAACGTAAAACACTCACAAATTAAGATCCACGTAAAGCATATGAAATATATTTGTTCTTAGATACCCATGGAGTGTGGACAGTACTTGACTGAACTGTTCCCGAACAAACTTAGATAAGTTGGAACACTTATCTAAGAGCTATTTTGTTACCTTATTTTCGATTTGACTTCATGTTCATGTCCGTGATTTCATGACCGTCTAACAGTCTTGTTTAAATTATGTTCATATGGGTTTTGTGAGAAGAAGATATCGACGGTTTTTACAAAGATTAATAGCCAGTTCCGTATTTCGCAACGAAATTGAGGACTTTCGGATCAGAAATTCTAGGACTCTCCAACATTGGTCGCAAAGAGTAGTACGTCTAGTTAAAACGCCAGGAAATTTAGCCACTCGCCGTTCTTTGCCACGAGCACCAAGACTTTCAGCGCTTCATACGCGAATGTTATTACTTTATGTAGTGTTGTTGCAAAGAATGTGCTTCCTGAGATTTCGACACGAAGTCTAGGACGTAATTTTAACATAATATACATACAATTAATTCAGTAACATAATGGTAAGTTTGATACAACGAAGTAGAATCTCGAATACTTTTGCAATAATGACAGTTTAGTCTTTAATGGTCTGCTTTTTATTTTTACATTGGAAATTTCTTTAATATGATAGTAGAATAGTTACAGCTCGAAACTTTTTGCAATATTATTGGTGTATTTCTCACTACCCACTTGGCAATTTTTTCTTCAAATTTTTTGGTAAGATTTCAGAAGACTTATCACCTGTGACAGTGATATAACTACGAGATATGGTGTTGTGACTGTTCTTAGCTCAACCATGTTTTTGTATGAGTTTGTTTAGATATTCCAAAAATTTCGACCATTTTTTCGTTGTCAAACATCTATATATCAATAGAATTTTTTATGTAATGATAATGTGAGAAATCGTATATTAAAAAAGTAGTACCGATTTTACTTCCAAATTCATCAAACATAATACGATATATTTTCTGGAATGAATTCTGGACTTTTGGTATTACCGTCTGGATTTGAGTCTAATATCACATTTTGAAAATCAATTTTCCTACAATTAATTTTATAATGGATTATCAAAAATATTGAAAATTAAACTATACATTGACCTTATGGATTTAAAATATTTCGAACGATGCTGCAGTTCATATATCATACATCGAACACGTTTGTATGATTTTAAAGTACTTAGTTGAAAACACATTTTAAATATCTTTATTATAAATAAGTATTTCTGTGGAGAGGTTTAATATCTTTTTTGTTGCTATTTACGGAGTTTGTAAGTGGCTCTTTCATTTGTGAAAGAATCTTAATTTATGTTTGCGATCTTATACTGGTGAGAGTGAACAACATGTTTTTAGCTACCTCCTCTCATCTTTCTCTCTAAGTTATTCTGTAAAAATAGGGCAATTTCCTCGCAAGTTCATTGCAGTGTTTGCGATACTTCATGACTTTTACTCCTGTACGCGTCAGCGCTTTAGTGAGACTCAGCGTCGACGTCAACAGAATGAACATCCATTCCGCACCCGCCGCCGTTCCCAGGAGCAACTTTCCAGTCGAGCACCAGCGCTTGCTGTCGCATGCCAGACTGCCTGGCTGCTGCTGCTGCATCGACCTTTTTCCTCCTCGCCGGGAAACGAAGGCAAGGTGTTTGGAGCAGCGTCGCAGTGAAGGCGTGGATCATGTTTCAAAGGACGAATTTCCAATGTAATATTTGTAGGATTATGACTATAAATACCACAATTCTATTTACTGATTTACTGGTTGGCACACCATGGTTAGCATGACAAGTTTCACAAGACTCGAAGATTTATGCGAATTGACTGCGACATAAAAATACACAAGCAAGTTAAAACGCATTATCTCGTTTTGTGAGAGATAGTATTAACCGAAGCATGGTCTTACTAGCAATTTTAAATATTATTGTTGTTTAAAAGGTCAAAATATGAAAGATATATTGTTTATTAAGTATTCTATTTTCGCATAATCGAAGTAAAACATTCTCAAAGATATCACTTTTCTTTTCCATTGTAGTATTTGTAAATGGGAAATTTAACGTGCTATTAAAGCTTAACTACGTAGGACGATAGGAGGTAGGCTATTGTTAATACGTGGGTCGGTTAGCTGGGTGTACAAACAAATAGACCCTCGTGGAGGGGTTAGTAGGAGCCGTAATAGTAAGAGTTAGTGATAATAGTCGTAGTCGTAGGTGGATAAAGGAATTTTTGCAGTCCAATTGTCACTGCTATATAAACTGATTGTGAGACATAGAATTGAATATCTTCTGGCTCCACCGGAAATTGAACACTGAGTGACTCAATGGGAAGCAAACACGCTAGACACTGAGCTACCAGAAGGGCTAAAGGACGAATGAGCAACAGGGCGTTCATAAATTAAGTAACATAAAAATAGCCGTATTTACAAGGTTTTATTTCACTTGGATTTTATAGTACTAACGTCCTTGATATAATCAAGATAAGTAAATAATTTAAGACTGAAGATCTTTAGACGAATACGGTTATTTTGGTGGTTTTGTCAAAACACTTTTCGATTCTTGGTTTGAGTCATCGTTAGGTGAAACAAATAATAACAAAACTATAACACAATAATTTTACATGATATTAAACACAAGTATAAAATCAACATATTTTTACAAAAATACACAAATCACAAAATCATGTTATAATACTGAAGTATGCACACGTGATAATTTTCTGTCAGTGTGTAGATTCAAACTCCCGTGTGAATTTTTTATAAATGTAATGTCAGATATGCAATCGCAATTTGTTACACCTGACGACGATTCGGAACGTTGTGTTCTGAAAAAGCGTAAAATCGTATTTGTCCTTCAAAAGGTTGTAAGAGGTAAATTATGCACTTATTTTAACTTTGGTAGTCTATATGTACGTTATTTTCCGTTTAAAGTTTTAACTGATTTTTCGGTCACTTCCACGTTTCCAATTGAACAGAAATTTTACACGTATGTGTGGTTTGTATGTCAATATATGATTTTGGTAGTCTACCCTAGAGCTCATATGATGATGGAGGTGGACACACGAACTTCCTATCACAAATTGTCGAGAACAACCTAATTTGTTGTCTTGTGTACTATAGGTAATAAATAATTTTTAACATTAAAAATTAGGGCCCTTGATCGGAATTGATGGGATGGTCCCTTGCTTGCTTCCGGAGAGTAAATTAGTTTTTTTCCCTCCACGTGGTCATACGCAGTTTGTACTGTTTTTTGACAATAAATTTATTTAAATTTATTTATAGCTTCAAATAAACATAAAAAATGCTTTTCGAAAAAAGTTTTTATTAAAAAAGTACAGAACTAAAATGAAAAAAAAAATGTTCAGTAAAATATAAAATTTAAACCTAGCACCTTTCACCTTTCCTTATTTCCAAGCCATAAGTAGAACAAAAGTAAGGTTTTTAACGAGCGCCGCCACTGTAGCTGCGATAATGTATAAATATTTTAATAACTATGTGAAAAAAATTATCTGTTAATTTATAAAAGAAATCATTTGTGATAATTAATATTCAACTTTATTACAAAAATTTATGCTACTTTTACAATATTTTGAGATTTTATGAGGATCCAAACGGTAGATTTTTATGATGTACAAAAAACTTCATCAATGAATAAAAAGTTATTGAAGATTAGTTTTTTAATGGAAGAGAAATGTTTATTTGTCATCTTTGTTTCTCTACACCATTAATTTTTCCCTCGTATTTTAACACTATTGAAAATGCATTATTCATTCATGCAGTGAAATGACTGGTGTAACTCAAACAAATGTTACTCGAACATATAACACCATTTATTTGTAGTAAAATGTCATACATATAATGAAATTTGGAAAATATCGTGAAAGCACGATGATATATTTCCTATTATTCCACCAAATCACAAACTGAAGTAACAATTCGGGGAGAGTTTTTTTTGTCATATATTTTACAGTAGTGGATCAATATTGGTCTGTAATATTAATCTCAAAACGTTACCTATATTTACACATCACAAGCATTCTTGAAAACTGTACAGCTAAACTTGTCTCTATTTAGAGCATCGGAGGCTAGTGATATGAAAACTATTTATTACAGTTAGGAAGTAGCGAATAGGATGTGGTTTAATTTTGTCAATGAAAGAAAAGATTATATGAAAGTAATTTTTTCTCATTTTATTTGTTCATTGATCACATAAAAGACCACCTTCCTTTTAACATTCTCATTACAAAGCTCAATGACGTATAAATTAAAACTTAAAAACTGCATTGTCAATATTCTTGGTAAACTGCAAACATAGGTGGCTGGGGAACGTAGGGATGATTATCTATGCATGAAACGGATCTGACAGAAACAATGAAATATGAGTTTAAATTATTATATTTACAATATACTAGATTCGCCCACCAATTATTTAATGAAACTGTTTCCACATGAACGATTAATATTTTAACATATTGGCATTCCATTGCCGAAACATATAAACAAACAATGGACTAAAAACCAAATACCATTCTAGAATGTTCATAATTATTATAAATTTAATGTCAAATATTCATAGGTCAGAAGTATTTTGATGCCTGTATGACCAAAGTATACGATGGTACAGTATGTTACTAAATGGAACTTATTTACAACTTCGCGAATCAAAGGTAAATAAATAAGTAGAAATTGTATCCTAAAATAAAAAACAACAACTTGTTTTCAACTAAACTAAGGAGATTTTTTAATCATATTCCAAATAGTTGTCATTATACGTTTTTTTATTTTATTTCTTTTCTTTTTTTCGTGTTTTTCTTGATACCTTTTTAATTTGCCACGGCTTGGCATGAAACGTACGTCCCAGTCCTCACCACGGGGAGGTGGGGGTTATCTTGTATCACACTTTCTTTCCTTTTCCTATCTCGTCTTTCACTATACGCATTCGTTCTACACGCTCTTCAAAGATCTTAAATTTCTTTCTTTAGGCTTATTAGGTCCGGGTTCTCTAGTATTAATAAAAAAAATACGCATAATAAAGTAGCTGTTGTCTATTTTTTTTTTCAGTGAAAGTGGAGGTTTACTTGTTAGAGGCAACTGAGTTGCAAGTCGAGTAAAACACGTTAGTGCTTTTTTTCTAATTTTAAAACCCTCCACCAGATAGCGACACAGCCGTTTCAACAAAAATTCATACGCCAAATTAAATAACCAGACTCCATATTGTTGGCAAGAGTGCATAGGGCATACTTGAAGGAGATAGCCACGGTAAAAGCGGAGTGAAGCGAGTTAGTGGCCACAGTGATGAGATGGGGTGAGGAAGGTGAGGAGACGCTCCCGCGGAGCGAGGTCGCTTTTCACCCTGGAGGAGGCTTACATGCGCCGTTTGTCTTCATGAGAGCTTCCTCACAGGTGCGCGAAACACCGGCGACGCCGCTGCTGCTGCTGTCTCAAGTACGGGGCTTCCTCTGGGTTCCTCACGACGCGAGCGACGAAGGTCCCGTACGGCGCCGTACGTGAGATGCTGCGTTGGAAAATCCTACAAAATGTGGACTTTGTTTAGGGGTGAAGAAGTTTTATGAAATACGCGAGGTTCTTCACATAAGCAGAAACAACTTGTACGTTTCTCTAGAATGGCGTGGTTTGTTTCCACTTTTGCTTTATTTTATTATTTTGTATTCAAAGTTTTCTCGTGAATTACCTCCATATTACAATATCCTTGCACAAACAACATATTCATCATATTAAGGTATTGCTTACTAAAAGACATACGTTTCTGGATGTTGATTCGATGCACATCGAGTGCTGTGGAATAACATCTTTCTTCTCATACCTAGTATAAGCACCGATAAATTATTATATTTATGTTTTCCGTGGGACCACATTTAAGTCAATAATCGAAATACAACTCCTTTAAAACGTCACTTATTAAGCGATGGTATTTGAAGTATAAAATATCATCTTATTATTTAATTTTTTCCGTTTTCGACAATTTTCTGATGTTGGATTTTCAAAACTTGCATTTGTTATCACGTGAATTTATGTACCGTCAGTAGTTGATGGTGAAAACGTCAAGAGTGGAATTAATCATTTTTTAGTAGTTAACGATGCACATGCGAAGGCCCACCCTGGAGAACGCGTGGGTCAAACGTCGAAGCTCTTGACGTTTTCGTACAATTTCTGCGCTGCGCATCTAAGATACGCTTACAAATTAAATAAAAGTGAAATCAAAATAAAATATCACTATTGTAGCATCTTGGTCCCCTTCTGTAGAACGCGTCTGAAAATTTCACAGCTTTTCGTTCTAATTTTGCACTATCGGTGGACACGGACAGATTAGTTCTCCGTTTTATAAAAATATGTTGTATCACAATAAATGAACCTGAATTCAGTGACATTTATCACCTTGTTGCCACAAGATTGTGGTATAGAAAGGGAAATTACAATGAAATCATAAATATAGATTTTAAAAAGTTAGATTTTTTTAGAGAGCTTGATAACATATATTTCTACCTATATGAAAAATTTAATGTAATATTGTCAGGTTTGTATGTATATATCCAAACGTACTCAATGTTTTGTATGGATTAAATTACATTTTTCTATTCTTAACTTTAGTTTTCATGGACAGCATAATTTGTGTAAAATTTTTATCTGGTAACTTCCTCATATTTTTGTGTATGCCCTATCTCAATAATTTTGCTAATGACTCTCTATTTTCCATTATTGTCTTGTCTATTATTTTGAATATCTCTGCAGTTGACCAAGAAGTTTCAACTACAGTGCGATAATTTGATTTTCTGTTTGAAATAAACACGTGTTTATTGCTTTGATCCTTATGATCTTAAATCCCGTAACAAATGAAACATATTTATCCATTGTGTCTGACATACTTTTCTAGCACGTGTTTCATCATTAACTGTCTCATGGGTCATGTCGAGACCCTTGCGGGTCTCCATATATGTTTCGCCGTGTACGAACCAGCTCCAAATCTGCCGCCCACACTACCAGCTGGCGAGAGAGCACGACCTTCGCGAAGGTGCATTGCAGGCAAGGGCCACTGCAGGGGATCGAAGGGTGAGGGTCGGGAGAAGGACCGAGCGATCAATCTCCTTGAGGCGGCGGCGCGGCGTGGGGCCTGCAGTGCGTCGCGCGCTGCTCAAGGAGAATCTCCAGGAGGGATATTGTGGGAAGTGGAGAAGAGGGTCTCCGCCGAACATAGGGAATGTAGAACGGCTGGAAGGATGGAAAGAGATCTGGAGTACGTTCGCACTCCAGAGTCGTCTGCGCTTCTCTGAATGGTAGTTGAAGAGTGAGAGCCCGCGGGTTCGATCGACAGGGAAGTTATCAGCTGGGATTTACTTCGTCTATTGTAGACAAATGTTGATCCAGCACCATTGATGTCCCAAACCACCTTTCTCTGCTTTCTTTCTTTCTTTCTCTTCGGACTCCTTTTCTCTGAACGTGAGGAGGCTGCAAGTATGAACTTCACTTCGTAAAGTCCGGAGATAAACGAACGGAATAGTATATTCACGTAAACGACTAGCATAAATTCGCAAATTGAATCATCACTGATACGATTATACATTTGATACGATGATCATTTACTTCTAAAATTTGTGTCGATACATTCTATGAGATAAAACGTATCTTTATCTATTTTCATTTATTGAATTGATATGGATGTTGGAAGTATTCTTATCTAACTGTATATTATTTAAGTATTGTAATATTGATCAAAATACTAACAAATGTTCACGACAAATGTCAGTTAAATGTTAATGCAATGACTATTACATGGAGGTAAGAGAATAAAAGAAGGTTTAACCTACGAAATGAGTGTGTGAAGTAACGATAGGGGTTAATAAAGGAAGTAACTAAAGGAGTTGACAAAAATAAGGTACAGTATGTTCTCCAAGTCAAGAAATACTAAACAAACGTAAGGACCTATTTGGAGATAAAACCAGAAGAAACTGGAACCTTACATATCCAGAGAAACAAAACTCGAAAGTCGGAGAACCGAAGGAGGTCGTCCGCGCGAGGGAGCCAGTCTTGGCGCAGACGCAACAGCCCTCGGCGCCCAATAAGCTTTCCATCATGGCCTGTCGCGCCCAATACGCGGCTAATCTGTTTCCGCGTCGACGGCCGTTCGCCACTGCCTCCACCGTCGCCACTACTCTATTCGCAAACCTCTACCCGTTCGCCGCTGCGTCTCCCACCTACCGCCAGCCGTCATGCCACACGGCTCCACTCTTGTCGGCCCTTGGGGCCCTCCGGTGTTGGCGAGCGCATTAGCAATGCAAGGGAGGATGGCCTTGCGACGAGGATGATTGCCGTGTATATTGCAGCAGCCTCTGGTCAGGAAAAGCGGCGCTCTGGGGATGTCAGTGGCGTCGGAATTTCAAGATCTATGTTCGCCACTTGCGAGACTCCAAATGACATATGCGATTTATTAACGTAGTTACAATTCACGGATATTGATTAAGGTTTTGCTGGATTATGATATTGGAAATTGTCTCCTAACAACTGAGATTTATCTTTTGAACTTGTTCATTAGGTCGACACATTATGCATACTCATAAATGTTTATTCGCTATTAACTCAATAAGATTATGTAGCTCATAATGAGGATTTCCTTTTTACTCTTTTCCACGCGTACATTGAATATTGACATTTACGTTAGATATAGATGAATAATGCAGTAGTTTTGTGAGGATTAAATTTCACTTTACTTGAAAACTCTTAATATAAATCGTTCCTTCTCTGCAAAAATATAATCATATTTCGATTAATTGTTTGGAATAGGATTAATGGGCGATTAATTATAAAACGTGGGAACACGTTTTATGGTGATAAAACTACGGAGTTTGTTACTGTGTGATGCCACACAAATGTTTTAGCGTATTACCTACAAAATGGAAATATGTATTTCTCAAGTTATAGTTCATTCATAAACTGTGTTTTGGTAAACATTCTTCCGTGGTACCATTCAACTGCTCTGTAAGATCAGTTACTTACATGATATGGTCCAACATGTTATGTACGTGATATTTTGATTATTGTATGCCGCTTGACTCATCGAATTTTATGCTACTTAGATCAAGTCTCAAAAACCTTAAATCTTACATGATTTGAAATCGTGAACCATTATGATGGGGGACAATAAGTTGGTCTCTACATTTAACTCTCGCTTCTTATTTTACTAGCATTGTAACAATTTCAAGATACAAATGATACCCATTTGGTTACGGCTGTTATCACTCATACTAACGTGAAAAAAATTTCATCAATACCTATGTTTCTGTATGTGTTGGAGACTACCTTTTAGAGTATGCTAAACGCGAATAGACTCGTAGAGTATTTATGCTAAGATTGGCTAATAGGATGCGTACGCATTCGTCGTACCATCCCTGCCATCAGCAAGTCATCACCACACAACTCACTGCTTCAGCAGAATCATCACTACACGTCTTCAAGTCTTTACATAGCTTATTTTAATGTTATTTTTTAATGTAATTTAGTTTTCTTTATAATTGAAAAAAAAATTGTTTTAAATCATGAATGTACTTTGAAATAATGGAACCATCCTCCATTTCTTGCCTGAAGAACTAGTGAACACAGCTACTTCTCTTCAAAGGGGAAACCTTTATTTCAGGAACACCAATAGCAATCCCCATTTTATCAACAGCGTTTGTTGTAATGTGTAATTTTACGAAAAGAAATATATAATGCCAATATTGAGTATCAGTTATTCAGATTTTTAAGTATATCTTGTTTACATTAAATTCACGCAACCGTTATCTGAGATATGTCTTTCGGTAATAGGCGTTGATCTCTATAGGGTCTGAACTTTTATATTATGAACATAGGGAGTTCCACTAATAATCAGGTTCGATCCTAAAATTATGGACTCTTTACTTATTACCGTCATTTTTGATTGTTTTTTACATAACACCACATTCTCATACCACCCTTTGGGATACTACATTCCACCTTAACACGCAGTTTAAACCATTTTTCTATAAGATTTCTTGAAAATCAGTCATTTCACTATTCTGGTATTAAACGCGGAACTCACGTTTTGTTACAATGATTTATATAAAAATGCAAATATTCATAACAAATATATCATTTTCGTCTTTTTACTGATTAAATTTTTTTGTTCTTTTATTTCATTATCCACATGTGAAAACGTTATATCATATTTTCGTAAAAGGCTTACATAACGCGTCCTGGAACACGTGCTCGCTCTTCCTCTCCATTCACACCCAACCCTCCACTCCATTTCCGGGGTCCGCTCCAGAGCGACCTCGCCCAACCCTCGTCACTCCAAAGCGGGGATGAAAGGCCTCGCAAGTCCGCGTCCGGACACCAGAGCGTACTGGCAGTCCCGTCCACGGACAGAGTGGTGTGGGGTCGGCGTGGAGTGAGAGGCAGGGAAGGACTCTCCTTAAGCGGATAGGCGTGGACCGAGGCTGCGGCCACCGGTTATCCACTAGGATTGCACTACCTCACTCCCCCGCACCTCACCCCGTCTTCTCAACATCTCACTAGCAAGATGGTCAGATTTAGCCGGTGTTTCGCTCCAGGCGGGTGGTAATGGTGGCGGTTAACGCTATTGCTTCGTGAGATCTCGGGATCTCTGCGGACGTTGAAGAGCGCTGTGACTGTGTTGCAGAGAGAGTCTGCTTATAATGGATTAGAGGCCTTTAGAGAAACAATGCTAATAGGAAAGGTAATGACACACTAATGTTGACGGTGCTATCGCCAATAGAAAATTGTCCTATCGTTACGTTTGATACATATTAACATGAATATATAAAAGAATTAAATGAAAGTTTAAGAATTTCATTTGTAAAAAAAAACAAGTAAGATAAAAGTATGTCGAAAGCTACTGCATAAAAATATATTTTCACGTTGAATAGTGGCGATGCATTCGAATGGTGAGTGAAAATCTCTTCATTAACGAAAGTCTTTTTCAGTAAGTTGATGACCTCTTTCAGTGTTAGTGTAAAGAGAAACCAAACATTCCATATGTACTTGCACGTCCTAAAACATTTTATTTCCAACTTTGTATTAGCGGTGAATGTACTTCCCTGAGGCCCCTAATGCTAATATAATGTTTGATTCTGTTTTAAACTTAAATTTAAAAAAAATGTAATATGAGAGGAGATAATAGCAATGCAAGCCTCGTAATAACTTAGTGTTGCAAGTGAACTTTTCCTTAAAATAAATAGAAAAAGTATGCTTAAAAAAATAGGACTTTTACTAACATCAAACACATATAGTAGAGTTTTTTCTATTGCAGTGTTTTATGTTTTAACAGACGAAAACTTCGATATCATCAACAACCTTATAACTTCGCCACAGACGAGAAAGTCACAAGTATTTGCATCCATTCGTCTTAAATCCTTTCTTCAGAGATCGAAATCCTCTTCCACATTGCCTTTGTGAACATTCCAAACTTCTTTCGTGTTACAATCTTTTCTCCTCCTCTTCTTACTTGCAATTCAAATGCGCTCCAACTTTATTTTAAGCGAATATTTTAATATTGACGTATGATAATCCCCGAGTCCCGGATTCCGGGTACGTTACGCAGATTGCGATAAGGGTGTAGGTTTAAGGACGGAAGACGGTGGATTGTGGTTTCAACTGAGCAGCTACCGAGATTTGTTGTCTCTCACTGGCTTTCAATGCTATAAACCCTTTACAGCCTCAAGGAGGTACGTGGAAGCTTTCATTTCTGTCTGTAAGATCCCTAGGCAACCTTTTCCTTTGAGGTGTACGACGTTCTGATTGAATTTGAGAAGTGCTCTGAGACAGTTTTCTTACGGGAATGGATGGTTGATGGATAGAAATTGGTTTCCTTTAGGTGCAATAAACTACCCTTATTTGTTGTGGAAGGAAATGACAAAATTGATTTAGTATTTATGAATCTATTCTGATCCTAGAATTATACTGTTTTAAGTAGAATGTAGAATTATACATTAAAAATTTATGAGTATCGAATAATAATAGTGAAAATTGGAGTGTTCATTATACATTTTCTTAATGTTTTGCAGACATACTGGAAGCGGTCCCTTGCTAAATAGGTTTTATATTCAAATTTTTGACCGTTGTTGAACATAGTAATAAATATAATTTGTGAGTTTAACTTGCATGATCATTTTTGTATTCACAACACACTCCTTTACTTTTTATACAAAAATTATTTTGGACAAACACCTTGATTCTTCTCGTACTTTCTTCCATACTACGGGATGCAACTAGGTAAGTATTTTTCTCGAAATCATTCTTGAATGATATTGCTTCCTTCATTGAAAAATATGTTTATGAACCACGCACCTGAGAGGTCTCGTAAGTGTATGATACTGCTAGGCTGGGCCTAGAAGCCAACGGAAAGTTGTAGTTGGTTGCGCGTCAGCGCGTTTAGCTGGAGATCCCGGATTCGAATCCCCGTAGTCTCCCATTTTCATTCAACATAACGTAAGACCCATATTTACTATACCCCAGACACCGAAATCGAAATAAAGGCAGCCGAAATGGTGGCGTGTTATAAATAGGAGTTTTATTAGTAACCTAAAAGCCAATAATCCTTATTGCTACGGAATGGGTTTTCACTGATGAATTGAGTTTATTTTTGTTCATTCTTCTACGTGATGTTTATAACAATCTGGAATGTTTTACTATTGGCAAACGGACATTTGAAATGATTGTTATATCATCCATGGGTTTTGTAGACATCCTTAGACTTTTGTACTAGTGATAGTATTTCACTTGTCAGCTATTTGCTGTTATTTGCGTCATGGATTGTTCTGTTCATTTAAACTTGAAGATTGTATATTGATGTTGGCCCAAGCAAAATATTGTTGACATCATCTGAACGAACAAGAATGATCTTTCTTCTCATAAATGACTCGTTAAACACAACCATCCTATCCAAAAGAGAGTTAGAGTGTAAGAAAACTTTTGAGGGACGTTATGTTTTTTGATACAAGATACTCCAGGTGAAGTTCAAGTTTGATGCATGGTTTCAATTTTTTTTCTCCAGATGTTATTATGGTGTTAACTGGAGGCATCGCAAGCGTTACATGGGCATCTGGGTTTAGCACCAACCACATCGCTTACGTTTAAACCATGAATACACCCGAAAGAGACTGTAAGCTACTTTTAAATTTAACCCAGCTTTTGTGAATGTAAATTTGAGTTTTTTATGAAAACCCCATGCTTTTGCAGTGTCATAAACGGTATAATGAAATATAGAATGATATAATTCTATCAGTATGTGATTTGTTCAGTCCAGCAATAATCACACAACAACAACAAATAAACAATGATAAACAAATAAATGACTCATTAACATAAGTCTTTGTTAATATCATGAATCAATCTTCCTCGATATATTTAGTCACTTATGACCAGAATGAAACACGCAATCAGCTAGAATACCTAAATTTCTGTCGTCATCTCCCAATCTATGAGGTCACGAAGCAGGTGAATGCTTGGAGGCACAAGTAGCATAGGTTCATTGACGCGAAACATAATGAAACAAGAGTGACAGCTCCCTTCCTTCACAGTATGTTCGCCTGCCAAAGGGATGGATGCATGCATGTATGTTAATCGCCGAGTCCGCTTGTGCTGATATGTTAATTCGCGGTTTGACAAGCGGATTGAGGGCTGCTAAGCTTCCACCGTAAGGGCTACCCCTCCTTGCTCTACTCCCTTGGAATCAAGCCTCAATCCGGTTGCACCGCTCATCATGCAACGCTTCACCCTGCCCTGTTATCACATGGCTTGCATGCATCTATGGTTTACAACTCTAGTTGATACTTCTTTGTTCATGTTTTTAATGTTCTTCTTCATCACACTTTTTTTCAAATTATTATTTTATAATCTGTAAGATTTTCGTGTTTTTGTTTAGTTTTCCGAAGTCATGCCTTCGATTTTGATTTCTTTTACTCTTTACCCCGAACTCTTGATATACGTTACCTCTTATTTGTGTCATGAATTGTTGTGTTCATTTAAACTTGAAGATTGTATATTAATGTTGGCCCAAGGAAAATATTGTTGACATCATATGAACGAACAATAATGAACTTTCTCGTCATAAATGACTTGTTGAACACATCTATAATGTACAACAGAGCACTCAGAGCGTAAGACAAAATCCTGATAATCCTTGTCATTAATTCATCCCAAAAATATAGTTATTCCATTAAACTTCAGTATATGAACCTCTATATTTAGGCACATTTCAATGGTCAATCCATCCAACCCTCAGAATGTTTGTTTTGTGACCACAGTGAAATGACCCCAAAATCTCACTGGGGTAAAATTGGTATTTCATAAAAAGTCATGAGACTTGAAAAGAAACATGGAGAAAGAAACACAAATTAATTATTTATACCTGTCTTCTAATGCAAAATCCATATGTGTCTGTATAATTGCTATCTAATCACGACAAAATCACGGAACCGATCGTAATGAAATTTGACAAGGAGGTAGTTTGACAGAATGACCATAATCCAACTTTTATTTGTGAAACGAATGATAAGAAAGAGTTGTATGCCTTTACGCAGCCTTAACGGTTAGAGGTTGGTGACAAATACGAAGGGCAATATTGTTTAGCTCAAAAAGTTCTACAAAAAAGTCCGCCACAGCATTCTATCTACAACAATTAACCTAAATTATCGATAAAACATTAAAAATTGTAATTATAAAATACTTCAGAGAGTACTTTAAGAAGGAAATTTCAATCATCATAAAATGTAATGGGTTATTTTTTTGTGCATTTAACAAATATAAAAAACGTCTTTAAATCTTAAAGTTTCAACGAATAGTTTAAATTTTACTAGAATTTTATGAAATGGTGCAGCCGCGTCACGCCTTGAATGCGAAAATTCGAACAGCGGGGCTAACGCGAGATGTAGTGTACATAGTCAAGTTTTGTATCAAATTTGTTTTATAATGAATTTCAAAAATTAGGATACTGTACATGTTTTAAAAAACCAGAAAGTAAACGTATTTTGATCTTACAATATAGATAGATTTCAATTTTCCAGAGTTAAAGATTAGTCTTAGAAAAATCCCAGACAAATGCTACTAAATGAATGGTATGTCGTCTTTTAGTTAAAATGAGACTACGAGAAAAAATGTCGTCGATTATACTGTGTCATTTTGAAATTAGATCGTTGTCTCATTTTCATAGATGAACCACTTATGCTTGAAAACACGAGTGTTTGTTGTCTAAGACCTTTAGATTTGAACTCAATTACAATCTGGTAAACGTTTTCCTAGAGCCACGATTCCTAATGACTATTTCAATCCGCATGGAGCCTTTCAAATGTGTAGAAAGAAACTTTCCTTATTAATTTAATGAATACTATTCTACAAGTGAATATGTGAAGTAAAAAGTTCAATGATCCACATCACGAATACAATTATAGAAGAAATTGGTCGTTCATTTGCGATTATGTATGTAAGGATCTTTTGTCACTCATCAAAATTTTACAATTTTACCGTTAAAATGTAAAAGAGTTTATGGACAAATATGAGATTAAACTATCGAAAAACTCTACAATTTCGAAATATAATAATTTGGGTAAATATAGCTTTCATAAGCAAATACAATAAAGAAAGTTAGGTAACTTTGTAAGGTTAACTTGGCATGTGCCATTTTATCTTGCAGATAACGAAGCAAAGTCGTATCCGCGACTACTGAAAACATTGAAATGCATACAATCACGACTCTTATTCGATGAAATCTACAACCGATAATAGAACATCTCCGAAGTAAAATTTATATTCGGTTTCGTAGAGTAAGTAATATGCGAGTATATGCTCATAATATGCAAGTTCATATTAACATTTCATAGTACATTTATTATTACCTTCTTAATGGTCTTCTTTGACCCCACGCCTGGTGGTACCTTTGTAAACATACTAAATATATGATGATTTCGGTTTTATGCCCTTTTTAAAATTAAGTTGAATAAGTCCTTTACTTGTTATTAAATATGAATTTTATGACAAATGTATGTATTTCTAGACGTCACTACAAATATAAAAACACACATCGGATTCTGATACGTTTTAGTTATTTTACGAATATATGAAATTATATAAATGATCACAATATCAAAATATGCCAACCACGATGTGAGATACTGCCCTTCTTGTGAATTGTCAATGCAGACAAGAATGCAAGCAAAAATCATTTATATAAAGTAAATTATATTGAGTCTGACATATATTTATTCAAAGAATTTATCGTAATATTTAGCAGAATATTTATCGTAATATTTAACCTAATTAGAAAGGAAATATTCGTTGAGGATTGGTTGCAATCCGTGATAAATCTTCCGCATGCGTCGAATAAAATTTTGACTGAAATCCCAATTATTACAAGTGCGCATTTAAAATTTATTTATTTTAAGATAAGATGAAATATTGTCTTAAAATAAATTGACATCGCTGTCAAATGTACTGATCGTCATATCTTGACCTATGACAGGATGTAATCAGGGATACCAACACTACTCACTAAATCGAATTATTTTTCTTTCATTCTTATAGGTTCAGAGGGGTATTCGTTTTGAGTGTATCATCGGATCTGGGTGGTGCACTGGCCTTCTCGCATTGATTTTCCTCTAAATTTGTTTGAGACTTAAAGAGGATCTGCGGAGCAGCTTGGGATGAAGTATATGGTTATCTCTACTGCAATGTGGCGCGGCGACTTTATTTCTGCAAACAAGAGAAGGAAGTACATACATCCAGGTGGGTTAATGTAGTCTTTGTATAATGGTTGAGTTTTGTTTGCTATTGTACTTTTCTATTTACTAACACAGTTGTGATAAAGAAAATTTTTTTGCAAAAAGCATTTAAATTTTACATACATAGAGGGCTTAATATTCAATCCTGTATACGGAACAATATACTTTTTTGCGTATAAAATCTGTTAACGTTTCAATCTGAAAAACGTCCAAATTTCAGATGAACTAGTTTACTTATCCTACGTGATTAATTTCCAAATCAAAAACAATAGAAGTCTCAGTAGATAAAAACAAAAATTTAAACATAATAGTTATGAATAAAATGTTACTATTTGATTACTCTTAAGTTGTCTAGAACAATCCATTATTAATTTTTAATGAAAGAATTTCAATAAATAAAACATACTTTTACTAAAACTATAGAAAATCTAATGGAGCAAATTAAAATGACTTTCACACACATACAAAAAGGTTTTTTCACGACTCATTATATAAGTATTGTGCTATTTCCAATAAGCTACAATCAATATCAGAGTTTGTATAAATGTGCTCTAAAATTGAAAATATACACTGAAAATCCAAATAAATACAATACAAATTCCAATTATTCACTTTAAAAAACCAATTTCATATGTGTATCTTCTGAAAGAAGTATAAGTGAAAACTGGTTTAGTTGAATAATACGACGAACTCGTTCAAACTATATTAGTAATTTAAATAATAAACATGTATACTCTGATTCATTGCAGTAATTTGACATGAAAATTATAGAATTCAAACAAAAACTTCAAAAATATGCCTTTATATGCCCAAAATATGCATTTATATGCACTATTAAATTATATTCTAATTGTCTCTCGAAGTAAAAAATGTTAAAAATTAATTCCTAAACCTATAAAATGTCAGGAAGAAAAATTCAAAACAAACGAAATCCGAGCCCTGGACATTATGTCAGTAGGGTTTGTTGTTAATTAAGATAGTTAATGCACGTTGTTGTTGTGAGTTGTTACCAAATTTAGACTCCGCACATTGCACAATGAACTCTTGCTTTCCTGTTTTCACGACCATGGACTATGTAAACTACTAATTGAATAAATAAAATAAGTAGCGAGAGAACTGCTCAACAAACACATGCAGCTGATCTCAGCATTCATTGCGCAGGAGAAAACGTCATTTGGGAAGTAAGAAGGATGAAAGCGATGACAAGCTACACACAGCAGTACACTGACTACACAAGTGTTCTTGGAAGCTACACACAGTTTCGTCACTGCGGTAACCCGTGGTCTTAGGATATACACAGTTTTCACCAATTTTTTTTTCAAATAGTTTGCAGTAGGATAAATGTAGTCTGTGTAAGGTTTTATCGTATTGTTGTCGCAAGGAAAAGAGACAGCAGACAATATACCATAGGAGAAACAAATTTTTGGGATATGAAGATGTGAATTTTTAGAAATTTTTTCGGCCTAATAGATACTTTTAAAAACAATTATGAAGTTAAACGAACAAAATTGAAATACTTCATAGTTATGTAACAAAAATGAAAATAAGAAATTATGACTATATGACAGAATTTACTCAGGATGTATCAATATAAAAATATATGAAGTTTAAAATACTACAATGTAGAAGTGAGCGATAAGAAATATAATTCGCAAATGTATTTTGGAGACCTCTTCTCTGCGTTCTTTTCAGTTTTCATGTGGACATTTCCAATCTCTAGCATTGGCAAGAGAACCTAATAAATTATATGAGACTACGGGTGGAAGAAGATGCCACGGATCACCCTGTACTAGAAGGGACGCGTAACAAAACACCGTGTTTTTTCTTTTTTCTCCGTCTCAGGTTTTCTTGCTTCTGGTTATAAATGGTTCTTCCATTTCCTGGGGTGCGTCACGTACGTCTTACATGAATGCCTCCATTCCCATTCTTACTGCATATTTACGTAAACGATTGAATAGGAGTTTCTCCCTTGGGTATTCATTTGAATCATAAAACGTTCCAACTGTGACACACAGGAAACTGCACACGCGACTTATGAAAATGACTAAAACATCTTTTCATATTCAATTTCAAGTGTATTGTATCTCAATTCATTTCACCTAGAGATATTACGGACACGTGCCGTATAGCGAGGCATACCAAATTGTATTCTTCGCTGGCGATTATAATGCAGTTTATTACAATAATCGTAGAGATAACGAAACAAAGATTTCACTCCAATGTAAATATTATTGATTGATAAAATATTGATGTAAATTAAATCGTTTTCTTATTTTCTACGTAATGAGATATTCTAAATACATTTAATTCATATTTTCATGGACCCAAACATTTCTTTCAATGTTTTCATTTGATCAAATAACACATACTGCAGTTGTGAACAGTGAAAATGTTATTCAACTAAAATTCTGAAGTTTAAATGCGATTTTTTGTTACGTAATAACTAAAATAATATCGAGTATGAAAGTGATAGATCGATAAAATAAGTAGAATTTACTGGTAGTGACTTGATATTGTTAGGAAAATTTAGTAAAACTTTCATCGCATAACATGAGATGAGTACACCTGATAATGGTGATTACGCATGTTGTTCCTGAAGGGTACTATGCGGTGAGTGTTCAAGTACAGATGCTACGAGGAGTCTGTACATTTAGCGTACTGCGAGCCTAGCAGCGTACGTGGACGTCAAATGGGCGCAGACGTTAAGCCTCTTACGTCGTGCGGTCAACTCTAGCTCTGCGCGCATCAACACTGCCCTATTAGCAGTATCAACACGCTGCACAGTGCCCAGATCCTCTAACGGTCATTACAAGCATTCGAGTTGGGTCAAACGACAACACTGTTCTTGGGGCGGTGGAGAATTCTGGGGAATTCTCATATCCGCAATATGTTATTTCGTAGTTTCAAGGGATTTTTGAAATATTTCTGGTACGAACATTACTTATTATTGACCACATTATTCAAAATGAGTAGTTCGTAATCATAATATACCATCAATAAAAAATATATTATACCGCAACCGCACACGTTTTGGAATCGTGTAATTCCTTCATCAAGGTTAGTTTATACAACAGCTCTACAGTTAGTTAACTACGACATCCTATCACTGAACAGTGAAGAATATTAATTACTTGTACTAATTAATACACTATACAACAAACGACCTGAATGTGGTTCCAATGAGTTATAAAATGTTGTTTGTAATATAATTAATTATATTCTCTGTTCAGTGATAGGGTGTAATATATGTTATCTAACTGCAAAAAGTTGTATTACCTACCCTTGATGAATGAATTATAAGATTCATACACGTTGGTAATGTAAAATACTGTGTATTTATGACCTATCCTCAACGCCTATACTTCTTATTGGAGGTTAATTTGGAGTTATCTCGCCCGGAATCCGAGGGTAAGAGCAGATAAAAATAATTCATGCACCATACAACAAGATAGAAAAAAGAACGCATAAATACAGAAAACATATATTTTAAATTTGAATAAGTTTTTGATTAATTAAATCCTGTGTTTTTATTGGGATGCATTAAACATTCTCGAGATTATTTTATCGAAATGTTTCAAATGTAGTACAGAGGTACAAAAGAAAAGATACTTGGTATTGGCCAGCCAAATACTACTCATCGCAAAACTGAAAAGAACTTTAACTAAAGAGTTAATAATAGGGTAACGCAACAAATTTTGAGAGATGATTTCTGTATGAAGTTATTTATATATTAAAGTTAAGCTATTTCATATATTTTACTTGCACTAAAAATATTCTTTTGTTTCATTAATGAATTAAAAAAATATATTAATGTCAATAAAACTGGATTATATTGGAAAATGAATTTCACAATTCAATATATATGCTCGCTCNCATTTTTCCTACCTGTACAAGTTTTTAGGGCTCCAATGTTCTTTCATGTCGACGAGCCGTAAAAAAAATTGCAGATTAGCCTATGAGGCTCCTAAGTAATTTTAATAAGATGTTAATGGTATTTACATAACAGGTAACTTAATATGAGGTTTACGGTAATCAGATGAAGTTGGCGATATGAAAAAAAAAATGGAAGAATTACAGGCACGTTATTTTATATGATATTTTAGGTACGTTTTCTTAATTCTGGGTGTAGAAGATGAGTTGCGTCCTAGAGGAACGGTGGAAATATGTGGAGCTGAAGATTTTTTGAGATAAACGATGAAGGTGCAGAATGGTTGGATACCTAGGTCTCGATGAACAGTGACATTGCGCACCAACAATGGTCATTCGACTAGATCCTCCTGATTCCGTCGCATCTGTCGTGTACGTCAAGGCCTTCCTGATCGTCGTCGTCCAGCCAGTTGCGCATCGTCCGCCCGCACTGCGCCTGTTAACGACCACAGGTTCCGCGTCGCGCTGTCTGGCATTGAGAAATGGATTGAGGAGGGGGACCCTCTCTGACATCCAGCCGGCTATCGATGCCACACGTGGGTCAGTGGACGCCACGTGGACTGCGGAAGAGATGGATTGACATTCAGAAAGAGCTATTATCAGATGCGGGAAACTATTGATAACTCCCACTCGTTATAATTAGATCATGATTATATTTCGATATCTATTAAATCTTCTATGATAAGTATTGATTTACTTTTTCCACATGAATTATGTACCTGTCTCTTATACACATCTAGATGTGTATAAGAGACAGATATATATGCATGCATGTCCGTTATGCGTTCCTATACCATTCCTCCGATTGTGATGAAACTTTGGCAATTTGTCGTTCACACGCCCGCAAAGGTTTCTGACATAGTACAATATTTTACAATAGATGAAAGGTAGCAATTTTGGGAACGACCCGTGGCGCAGACACAGCGCACTCCCCTTTTTCCTCTGGTAACAATGGTTCACACGCCGGTTGATAAAAATAGAACTTGCTGTGGTGGACGAAGTTAGTTCGCGATCGGTTTTTTCGGGGTAGTCCCGTTTCCACTGCCTTTCATCCACCACATCATTCACTCGCTTCTCAATCCCGATTTCAAAGGGATGAAATAGAGTGACATGAGATTTTTTTTACGTTTCTACTAAATACCATGAACTAATGTAGTTATCACGTGATATTTTGTGTACACTCAATTATAAGAAAGAGTAAACAACTTCTGTGCGAAGCTGGGCAGGGCTGTCTAGTCCAGTATAATTTTTGTTTGGAAATTAAGGCCATGATTCCTGTTCTATTGCTTTCTTGTTCTGAGAATATAAATTGGAATGAAGAGGTTCGCGGGACCTAGAAAACCAATCCAACATTGGTCTGGAGTGAGTGAGGGGTATCACCAGTAGGGAATCTCATTTAGTTCGACAGTTATTGGAACGTACGTTTTACCTCTCAGTAGAATAAAGGGAGTGAAGACACAAAAAACTGTCGCAAAGTTCTTATGTTAGGTTTTATTTCATCTTAGGACCATATAAGGAAATAACATTATTATTAAGCATATCAACTAAACTTACTACCGAGATGAATAAAGATGATTTGATCTTAATTTAAATTAACCATTAAATATGACTAATGAACCATTTATATTAAGAAATGTAAATTATTTTTATACCTTGATAGGTTCACAGTATAATTCCATATCAGTGCATTTCCATATCACTGATACACGGTACATCATTTTTCGTTCAAATTATTTCTACTTCTCGTTCTATTGCTGTGATGAATTAGTTACAGCTTCTGGTTTGGGGATGAAATTAACACAGTCAATTTATTTATGACAAGTATCGGACGGGAAATCATTGAATATCACATATAATTGGAAATCATTGAATATCACCTATTATTGGAAATGAAAACTAACTATCATTTACAGTTGTATAATATACGACTAATTCATATATTGTTGGGAGCGATCATTTGAGATTTTTCAAATAGGTTTACATTAATGCGTTTTAAGTTTGATTGGCTAAATTAAAAAAAAATTATGATCGAGAATTTGTTCAGATAATTATCTACCCCGTACGTTTTATTCATATATTAATTAAACATACTATAAAACATAGATCTGATCGAAACAGTTCATTAAATTCATAGGAATAAATTGAATACGTGTCACTCGTTAATTCATGTTCGCCCAAGATGGACATAGTTTATTTATGCACGTATTAAGAATAGTTTTTTAACTTAAATGATTATTTTAAACTTCAATTATTGCTCTCACATTTTGTCATCAGAATTGCTCAATTAGTAGATTGCTGATCTGCAAGACGGGTGACCGTAATATAAATCCCAATGATGCTATGGGAATAACAGGAGTGACATTAACCGAAGCAAAATATTGTCGACAACTACTACTTGCAAAATCAAGAAACCAAAGGTGTGTAGTCTATATGAAAGTTCTAAAAGATCTATTTAAGAATAACAGTAGAATCAGTTTAGCAAGTTCAGGCTGAAAACGTAAAGTATACTGCTTTACCCAAATAAAACATGAATTTAATAACTGGTGTAAAAGAACTTTAAAAAATTTAATTTTATTCTATAATATACCAGTAATTGATATCTTAACGATAATATTTAGTGTTGAATTTTGTCATGATGATTTAATTGAGTAGTAAGTAAAAGTTCCTCAACGTTCATAGTAGATAAATGTGCTCTGGATTTTTAAGTACATCCTACCAACGAATGATAGACATTTTACACATCGGAGTTCAAAATACATTCTAGACTTGTACAGGGGTTTATTAAAGAATGGTATGTCAATTCATCTGACTCACTTCTATACAGAAAAATGGAAATTACCACGGACTCTTAAATAACGTTTAAATTGTTTTTCTTTTTTTTTCTGTTAGACGAACCCAGATTTGGAAACAGTCGGTCTTTGTTATCATAACCAAATTTTTATTGCACGAAAATAACATTTAAAAACTACAGGAGGGAATTATTATCTTCATATAAAGATCTACATTGTCTTTTTATCTAGTAATTACCATATTAATTAAAAATTCATACGTGACAGGAATAAAACTGAATACTATCATTGAAATAATTTTAAATGGTTTCTGACATAGAAATACCGTGTTTATTGACAAACTTATCGTCCTTTGAGTGTGTTTCTTTCTTTGTACTATCAAATTAATTTTTTAAAACATCCCATAAATTAAGATTTTTCACAATTCTTTTCAATGGTATTAGAAGTGAGTCTTTTTGATTGAACTTTTATCACCACCATTTCATTCATACATACTAATCTTCTTTGAGATCACTTTTCATCTCCAATTCTCCGTTCCAACAATGGTCCAATCATCGGAGCGCGCTCTTCAGTTGTCAGACGATGGGTTGACGGCATTGGAGGGGTGTCTGCGGGAAAGGAAGGGGTGGTCGATGGTGCTGTACGTACTCTGGTCACGTTCTTGCGGCCGCCGGCGACAGCTGTAGCGATGTTGAAGAGGAGATCACCGCCATGGTAGAACCACGAAATGCGCGATCGGTTTTCGCTTTCCGATAGCCATTCGATATCTTTGTGTTTCCAACTTTCCTTTATGCTTACTAGAAATTTCAAATAGAGTTGTTCCGTTGAACAGCTGGTCGCAATATTGATGAATACTCCATGAAAACTTTTCTTATGAAATTGATGAGGATAATGAAAGTGGAGGTAAATAAATCCCAATGATGCCATGGAAATCCTTAAAATGCTTAATTTCATATCAGACAACTAACTCACTGATTCAAACTTGTAAATTTTGAATATTACATGATGCAATTGTATCACATTATATAATAACATTATTTTGCGAATTAGCATTTTAATATGAAAATGTCATCTCTGATTTTGGGATTTTTCTGATAATTAAAACATCAGATAAAAATGTCCTCTTATTGTACCTAATAGATTATTTGCAGAGAAAAGAGTTCCAGGATATCGTAGCCGTGGCTTAAAGAGGGTAAAATGAGGTCAACATTACTTTGATCTGTTTGAGTAAAGGCTTTACACCTTAACTCTTATTCCATATGGCTGTGAATTCCGGCAAGTCAGAATGGACTTGAGACATGAATGTAAATTTTTTTAATGCAAATCAGGACCAAATACAGTTGTTAAGTCATAAGTTAAGCCCTGTATTTTCTCAACAAAGAATCGCTGACACCGAGAATATAAGAGTACGCAGTAATATTTCTCAATAGCTTTGACATTACTAAGACCAAAACAAGTGATGAAGAAAATAGAGTTGAACTTGGATCTCTCAATCAGATCGCAAATTCAGGGAAGGAGAATTATGTTAATTTCCTGATTATTTCCTGAACTGATACCGCACAGTTCTCTGCATGATTATTTACATGGAATTACGATGTAAATTTTTTATAAAAGTTCTATTGATTTTACGTGATTCAAAATTAAGTTATTTAATTGTCCCAATATTAACACTAGTTAGATGCGTATATGGAACAGCATATATAAAACGTGTACGTGAAACCTTTTTTTAAAAAGAAGATTGGAGATATTATTGATTCTTTAACTTCACCGACGTTTAGTAAAGTCACGATGCAAGAACTATAAATACTAGATGACTAGACGTACGGAACGACGAAGAAGACTAGATAGTAATTTTTTATTTTTATCGAAGAATAATGACTCAGAATATATTTAGGTAACAATCACAAAAAATATGAGCGAAATACGATGTTCAATAAGATAGACGTTTGTTAAAATTATGATGTGACGATGAAACCTCCTTCGTAGTAACTACGATGAAGAATGACGACTCCAATCAGTTATCACTTTATCTGTGTTTACAAAACACGTACTTGATTTTCACATACATAATTGAACATAATAATATACCATCTCCAAACGATTTGGCGAGCGCTCCAATCCCTAAGAAACAGTAATCTCTGGAGGGCGTCTTCCTGACACCGCATGCCTCTACGTCCTGTGATAGAATTGGGGGCTCAGTCCAAATACATATAAAACCACTCACTAAATACATTTCAGACATATAGATTAAATACTATCATTAAAACGTGAGAAATGTGTACGCAATTGTAAACGCATTTAAAATTAAACTAAAATAGAAAATTTCAAAATACTTAACATTATTGGCAAAAGTAAAATTTCAATTCTTTATTTTAGACCATTCATTGATTTTTCCACATTCTTCACTAATATCAATTTTTTCTACAGAAGTACATGTCAATGTTGCAATGCGTATTAGTAATATTGGTCCTCAATTATTATTTTTCAGTGCTGGTTGTATGTATAGATATTGAGCTTTCTGTATATTGCTGAACTACATATTCAGAGAAAACCAGGTTACTACTTACTTTTCCGTCGTTTTTGGTTTCGTTCTTTAACCGTTTTATTTTCTCGTCAAGACTAAACTTCTATCCATCTCTGACGGTGAATGTTCTCAAAAAGGGTTGTCATCGTAGAGTTTCAATAATAATCTTCATCCAGAACGACTCTTCTCGTGATTTTTTCTTCCTTTGTAAAATATTGAGACGTACTGGGACGTTCACAGCAAATGTTTACAATACAGTGAGTAACTGCAATTAAATTCATGTGTGATAATCATTCACGTTGTGTGGAAGAGCATTATGAGTATCTTTTGAAAATGCTTTTGCGGTTAGTTGGCGTACTCGGGTAAGGGAAGATGAAATAGGTCAGATTTTGTACATTTAATTTTGTGTTTTATATCTATTTGTGTATATTTTTTCACTATGTCACGTTTATGTTTGTGCACTATTTGAATGTCTTAGTATAATAATCTACAGATTTCCTCAAACGTACTCAAGGCTCTCCGTCAAAATACCCCGAGGTCATCTCACATAATAAAAAATCTAACCATATGATACATTATCGCATGAACAAGAAAAATATAAAACCAAACACTGTAGAATTATCACCAGTCTTAGTTTATACTTGCGTAATTAAACCTTAACACAAAAAATTTCAATTCATGTTGCTAACTCCATTTCTTTTCTTTTTCTTGTTTCCTGAATTATCTTCAAATAATAAAGGAACTATCGTCTGTAAAATATACGAAGATGTCTGAATACTTTTCTCACTCTGTCACGATAGCTTCGTTCCGAGACGTTTTGACCCCAAGATGCCAAGCTTTTGCTTCCGGTATTAATTAGGTGAAATGTTTGCTACCCCTGAAGGAGTAAATAACGCAACCAGCATGACCTCTGCGCTATGCACTACCAGGTACACATCCTCAGTTCAGACGCAAGAATGAAGAAGACCCTGTGCACACCCCGAGAGTAAGTACTATTGAGAAGTACTCTTGGGTTGGGCGCAGGGTCTTCTTAATTATTTGTAAGGTCAACGTAATTTTTACCGAAATAGTGTACTTACATTTCATAGTTTTAATATTTTAAATTTAAATCACGAACATTGATATTTCAGTACGCAATTTTTCTATTTTGTACATAGCGGTAAAATGAAAATAAAATAAGAAAACTAATAATGGGAAACTAATATAGAATTACTTGACAATACCACTAAATATTAAATTTTTAGTTAATTGAACACAGTTTAAAGAATTTTTCACAATCAATATTGTAATTAAAAATTCGTATTCTTACATAGTGTGAAATATTTTAAAGAATTATTAATGAAACAAAGTATCTCAAACAAGGTAAAAGTATTCACATTGTCTTCTTCAAGGAACGGAAACTTTCAAACGCCTGTCTTCTTTAATCTTTATTAATGGTTGAGATAATATTTCTATTTTTTTAAACTGTGTGCTACGCTTTGTTGTCTTCAGTAATAACATCATTTTGACAGTTAAAAGAGTTTTGATCTAGTTTTATATTCCACAGTAATGAGAACATACATGAAACGTTAACTACCTTTCTGTGAAAAACCTATGAGAATCACACCTACGCATTGTTTATACATTTCAAAATATTTGTTATAGTTTGATGGATTAAGTATTTTATAAACAATATTTCTTAAAAAAATAAGATTGTCGCAAGTCTTTAAATGAAAATTTCGATATACCGTACATCACTTTAACAGTTGTAATTACTAGAAATTGATTTTACTCTCTACTTTTCATTATAAAGAATAATCACTCCACTCTGTTTATTGTTATTATAACTTTCACTACTGCCTTGCAGGTTTCAAAAATCGTACAAAAACGTCGGAGAAAACGTTAATAATAATAATAATAAATTTATTGTCAAAAAACAGTACAAACTGCCTATGACCACGTGGAGGACAATAAACTAATTTACTCTCCGGAAGCAAGCAAGGGACCGTCCCATCAATTCCAAACAAAGGCACTTCGGCAGAGGTGGATTTAACATTCCAACATACTCCTAACGATAAAATAATAGTTCGACTCGTGTTATAGTATTAACAAATACCAACAAATATTGTATTTAATAAAACACAGAAAAGTCATTTCACAAACACGTATCATATTATCAAGCTATAAATCATTCGGAAAGTATTGTTGATCATTCGTACCCCCTAAATAACACTAAATTCGGTAATAATTATATCATTTGATGCCGTCTCCAGGCAAGAGCCTAGCGAGTCTTTATAAAAAATCCGTCTCTGTCCGAAGGAAAGTCGGAGAAAAACCCGGGCCAGGATGGGGATACAGAAATAATGTACATATACAAAAAAATTTATATGAATAATTAGACATAATACTAGTATGCAGGAAAATAATTTTGAAATTGTTGTCAGATATTTTGAAAGTATACAACAATGACGTGATAAAGTACAAGACGGACATAATTTTTATTAAAATAAATAAATTCTTGTACAGGGTAAAAGCACTGGTGCAGAAAGCTTTTAACGAATATTAGTGCATTTGAAGAGATTCAATTTAATAGTATCTTTTATATTTTTGGGCAGGGAATTATATAGAACGATTCTCAAATGATACAGCCCTTTTTGGCAAAGCGCGGTTGACACACTAGGACGATGAATATTATTCTTATTGCGAATATTATGTTCGTGAACTATTTTGTATGAAACAAGGATGGTCCTTCAGTAATTCGGTCATAACAAACACGACAGCTTCATAAATATGAATGCAGGGAAGTGTTAAAATATTTAATTCCCTGAATAAAGGTTTACAAGAGATTCGGGGGCGAGATTTACAAATTATCCGAACAATCCTCTTTTGAATTCCGGAAGTTTGGACGTTCTGCCCGGAATTGCCCCAGAAGATGACGCCGTATTGTAAATGAGAGTAAACATTTTCAAAATATACGCAACGGGAAAAATGTGGATTAACGTTATTAACTAAAATTCGTAATGCGTAACACAATTTACTTAATTTGGAATTAAAATTGTCAACGTGTCAATTCCATTTGAGATTGTTTTGAATATGATGACATAAAAACTTCGTATTAGCAACAGTTTTTAATTGTGTTCCGTTTAATGAAAGAGAAACCTGGGGTAAAGATTTTGTGATACTTTTGTGAAATGACATAGACACTACTTCTTACATGACCGTAAGTACAGATGCAACAATTTTGCGCATTATTTCATATTTCTGGGGAGACATCTAGATGAATACAAAAAGAAGGTTAAAAAGAGTTGACGATGACTTGTACATTATTAGTTTTTAATAATGGCGGTTTTATGACTTCGGGAAAATGGAATTTTATTATGTACGGGATACTTCTTTGTTGTCCTATATTATAGTAGATCGCGCGTGTACCAGATTGATGTAACTAAAATATTTAGTAGATTAAATAAAGAGATGGTCAAATATTATCGGAAATAGTGTTTCGTAGCATATTTCCCGTTTAGGGTTGAATCTTGGCTCATGTATTCATCTTCTAAGAAATGTATTTTTAAAGTATTAATAATAATATTGCTATTAGCAGTGTATATTGTTAGTACATGACCACGCAGGTCATATATACTTACCATAATTGAGTAAAATGTAATTTCGAATATTATTAATGACGACTTAATGATGTTACTGTTAATGAGTTAATGAGTTAATGAACAGATATAATTGACGCACTTCCGAGATTTTGCTGTGGCTATTTGAACAACGGTTTGAATCTGAGCCCTCTAAGAAACACATCTTTCTAACAATACTTAAAGATATTTGGCAGGAGTGAAGTAATTGCTCCAAGAGAGTTGTGAACTGTCTATTGTTAGTGATGTTGGAATTTTAGTTTCGGAGACAAAAAAAGTTTGTTTCTTTGATTTTTTTTTTGGTGTTAATTTCTAAGCTGGTTGAATCAGCTTGATAGATACCACGCATTACGTACCTAAGGAGGAAAAAGATGAGGTTCATTTCTTATCTCATGTTCAATTCCCCAAAGAAAGCTTGATAATTTAATTATACACCTACATTATCATAATTATTGCCATCATTACAGACCATTATGATTGAAAAAAAAAAAACATGTTTTCTTTCATTTCAGAACTTAAATATAACTTAAATTATGATACAAATATTTCGTAAAACGTAAATGTATTATACTTGAATTTATTCTTCAAATACATTTTTTTTGGCGTAATACAAAAATAAAAAATCCGTGATTCGTAGATTTTTCTTCCTTTTAGTTTGGTTTGTTTCTGGCTGTCCCTCAATAATGAAATGTGAATTCATACAAAATAATTGCTTATACTTAATAAGAATCTGAGAATTTTTGCTGCTGCATTATAATAGGTGCATGATACCAATCCTACATTTTCTCAGCTTTCCCTCGAATTATTGTGCCTCCAAACGAAGCGAATATCACTCACCACACCGTTGCTCCCCGTCTTGCGTACGACGCACGGTAACGTGGCAGTGCCTCCTAGCTGCGCTGCCACCACGGAAGAGTTGTCGGTAGCGAAGATCCCCGACGCTCCGGACACAAGGTTGCCTGCCGCGTCTCCGCCTCCTGTTGACCCGCTGCCTCGGTGCTTCCCCGCGCGTCGACCTTCGTAACTGCGCGCTTCTCTCCCTAGGAGCGCTGCCCGCGCCGCAGCGGTCGCGGCATCGGCGGAGGAAGAGGACGTTGGGACCGACGCGACGGACGTGGAGGACTGTGACGTGGTCATGATGGTCATGGAGTCTGTAAAGAATGAATTACACATATTTAAATATCATCATCATATATAAGCAAGTATCAAGGAAAATTTTAATTTATTTTCTGCGTAAAGAAGTAGTCATAGTCAAAAGTTATACTGCCAAAAAAGGCGGAAGACCGATTTAAAATCACAATTTTTTATTCAATTCAAACAATTCAGGAAATAACTTTATAATACTGGCTTTGCTTCAATTTAAGCTTTGTCTTGATGCAATAATTCTCTTAGCTTCTTTACTTCGGTATTTTTTTCTGTTTTCGGGATTTATTCCAAGATTTATGTGTCCCATATCTTCATATAATTTCTGTAAGTTCTTTCTTTCCCGATAAGCGATAAGACCACCACGCAGCAGGTTGTCGAGTATTTAAATTAGGTATTAAAATGTCGAGTATTAAAATATCTGTTGGGGTCAGCTTACATCATAGAGAAGAATTTGTGACCTCGGAAACCAAACAATGGATAGTTATCTCCTTTCAAATTTAATACTGCATAAACTTGTAGGAATTATTTAATGTATTAATTTGTGATATCTGAAACTATATCAGTCACGAGGTAGTGAAGATTTTGGATAATATAAATATTTTCATGTTGTGCTTTAAGTCTCATACAATGATATTAAAAAGATAAATCAGGTTTGCAGAAATATCGTCTTACATTTATTATATATCACATAGGAAAAAACAGACTTTACAGACCATACCACATTAATTATTTAGTTTTGTCTATTTAACTATGTGTTGTTGAACAATCCAGTAGCTTAGTTAGTTAATTTTATTCTTAAAGGTGAGTCCCTGAATGCTATGAAGTTTTCTTACTAAGAAATTTAAGAAAAGTAATGTTTAAACTTTTTAAGATGTTCTTCCCTAATCATTACAAGTAGCGAGTTATTCCATGATTATTTCTTAAACATGTATTACAAGAGTATTGGCAAATTTCCAGGATTTTAAGTAGGTCTTCTAAGATGAGACTTCAGTCAATTTTATGATACAAAGATACCATCAACCTTTGACCATAGTTGGAAGAGTCTTTCGGTTAACTGTACAGATAACTCGATCAAAACTCGTAAGAACGCTCCATGTCTTGTAAGGAAAGTTTTCATAAAAGTTCCCTAATGAACAAAGCCCCAGGGATCTTAAATTATCTGAAATTTGGCATGTAACAGGGCCATCTTATTCCAAGAAGTTGGCTCAAATTCTTGAACATCAAAACAATTTTTTTTGTTCTGGAATCATCGTTTTACTCGCAGAAAGTTACCCCGTTAAAAATTTTAACTTCATCTTTTGGAGTTTTATGAAATGCAATTTTTCTGAGTTCGAGGAAGAGGAAATGTTGTATCACTTGCAGAGTTCTCAGAATTTGTCTTTAACTTTTACATGTTGCATGATGTTTTATTTCATTATAAAACTAAATAGTTTTGAACGATTTCATACTGTACCTAACACTAATAAAATCCATAATTGACAGAACTATTTGCTTAATACAGGATAATACAAAAACATCATTAGTTATTCCCGATAAATAAAAGTTAATCTTTGTTCTGTACTTCTATAAATACGTAATGTTGATGTGACATGAAGTGGAGGTCTAATGTTAAATCTTATGTTGCAAATAAATGATTATAATTCTATTATTATTGACCATTATATATAATCGATATAAATAGATAAATTACGACCTTTACGTTGTTAAAAAAACGTTCAAAAATATATCGTGATAGTCAGTGAATATAATTCTGACAGAATGATGAGATATGTAATATTATCATAAACTCAAACTTTAATTTTGTTATATGGTTATATTACGTTTTATCTCAACAAGTCAAATAGTGTAACAAGACAAACATCATTTAGAAATAGAAATTAAGAACAATTTTATTGTTCGATTACTAAAATTTTTTCGTATATAAATATACCTAATTGCATATAAATATACCTAAGTGAGCTGTGAAAATCCAGGAGCCACTTCAATTGTATTTTATTCAAATGATATCAAAAACACTCTAGATAATTGTAATTTAGATACTTTGTCATATATTTATAAAAATCAAACGACTTTTAGATATAGAACACGTCAGTACTGTTTTAATTAAAATCTTTAGAAGAACATAGCAACTTTTACTTTGATATTCAATAAATATGAATCATTGATGAATTAAAGACCACATACCTTACCGGAAATCACATTAATTGTGTATTTGATAAAATATTATTTTGTTAAATTATCGTTTTTAGAAAACATTATTTGATTTTGTAATATAATTATAGTTTTTAAGAATGATTTTAGAGAGTACACGAAGTTTTTCTTCGAATCTTCTATCCAGGATTATGTCATACAGAAGTTTTTACGTCAATCGTGTGCCACAAGCTCTCTACACAAAGTTTTTGGTGGCATTTTTTTCCCTTTACATTTCGGATATAAGATCATTCTATTGGATCGCGCATTCCAATTATGTAGTAAACTGTCTCAATACTACTTTTGAATAAATAGTGCGTGCAAGATATCTTAAATTTCAATAATAAATGTCTGATTTTTTTTTCATTTTTATGTGGTTTTATGGGAAATCCATTTTTATTATGTATTTTCATTCAACAACTAGCTGCCCCGACGTTGTCCTGTCCAAATTTGAATAAATTTTTTTGCGAGAACAAAAAAGAATCTACTAAATATGTCATTCCTATCGTCAGTTATGATTGAGAGTGCATATAATAATTATGATTTTTGCCGTTTAACCGATTTTTGCGGCTTTCCTCTGTTATTGCCAGGATTTTTTTTCCTGAAAACTTTTCCTGGACCATATCAAACAAAACAAAAAAGAATGGCGCATATCCATCGTTCGAATCGTAAGTTATGGTCTGGTACAAATATCCCATGAAAGCACTTTTCCCGAATTTTTTAAATTTTCTTTCCCTAAAACCATATTTTTACAACGATTTTTTTTAATTAGCCAAGTTGGCCAAGCCGTTCTCAAGTGATGCTCTTACCAACGAACAGCATTTAATTTTTATTTATATAGATCGATAATAGTCTGAAGATATTCTGAATTTGTAGTTTTATATTTTTTATGAAGAGCAAAAATAAGATATCAAAGGATAAATTGTGTATGCAGTATTAATTATACCACTGAATTGTTTGCATTGTAGAAAGTATAAATATCTTATCTCTCGTCTATTTGTCGGAATTTGACTCAAAAAGTCTTCCCCAGTCTCACATTTACTCTCCCTTCCTTCTCGTGATCTATACAAACAATTATTTACTCCCCATTGCCGTAACTCAAACCTTTGGATCGGTCGTAAAATATGTTTCAAATCAAAAGCACACTTGGGGTCCCTAAACCATGACCATAGAATTTCAACGTGAACGAAACAATAAAGAGTGGAAAATGGGATGAGAAAACGACCCTGCAGATGAGCTAGCTGCCGGGGTGGATGGCTGTGGAGTGCTACAGAGGGGAGAATTCTTGCTTACGCCAGCAACTGCTTTCTGGTCACACCCCTCATCCTGGGAAATGTTCCGGCCAGCGATGCTTTACCAGTGACCACTGCCTTTTACTGATCTGTTACACTCGGTGTGGCCCATGTCACTCGCACCACCCAGATGCTTTGATTCTAAACGTGTTTCATCCCTTGCAACTAAGCTTCGTCTCGCCCATTGCTTCTAATATCCTCCGTGTCATTATTGTATGAGATGAAGAAAAAGGCTACGATGAGATGTGATGGTGACTAAGATGAAAACATATACTCATGGAATATGTAGTCATTGTTGAAGAAATTTTTGAAATGTGCTAAAGAAAAAGGGACTATCTAAATTAAAGAAAAAAAAATCATGGAAAACAAGCAAAGATTTTCTCAATGCTTGAGATATAGGGGTAATTAGACAAATACACAAGAGTTACTGAAAAACTGACCCATGAAGTGATGAACGCTTACATTCTTCACGAAGGGAAAGGAAATGATAAGTGGCATGATAAAGGGGAAAACAAGCAAAAGGAATATAGTAAAATTAACTCTTGTAGTGAAACTGTTGTAAACAAGGTGATTTAGAAAAAATATGAATGGCATAAGAATTGTATTGTGCTGAAAAATGTTAAAGTTATGTAAAAATGAAAAGATAAGTGTTACAACCTTGGGTATGGTGTACCGCAAGGGTCAGTAATAAGTTCACTTCAAAGTTTCTTATTCACCTACAAAAATATTATTTCATATGTACTTGATATCTTATCACATTGACCCTCTTGTTGTCCCCACCTTTTGATTGAAACCGCATTCATTATTTCAAGAAGCTTATATATCTCACGAAACAAAATAATGGTTGTGTTTCTGTTCCATCAATCTCATTTCCACATCATTTTGAAACCACTCTCTTCCGTAGTGCACCACTTCATATCTCGTCTGTCCTAACCTCCTACGCCCTTTCCATACTCTGCGTCATGCAATATCGTTCATCCTCAACTCCAACTTTTCAGACATTCTACTCCACGATCATGCCCCTCCACACTGTCCACCCCAGTGTGGCGCCTTAAGAACGAGGAACACGTTAAGAGGGCGGCTCTGATTGAGGGCTGGACCTCTCCCCCCGGTGTTATCTCTCCTTCCGGTCGGCTGAGGAGCATCCCTCTTCACGAACAGTACGCTAGGGCTCTCGTTGACTCCGTGTGCAGAGGGGGCAATGACCGAAAGCATTCCACGCTTCGCTGCAATGTTGATACATGGACTTAATGACGTGAAACCACTTGTACAATGCACAAGGGTAATAGTGCAAATGCGGACGACGATTTATTTCTGAAATTACGATGATAAACAATTTGTTGAGAGATCTATTACTTTGTTTTCAGAAACGCGATAATCCTCTCAATGCTATACCATGTGCTCTTGTATTTCTCTCAGACAACGTTTTACCTCATATATTCCAAGAATTTTTAATAATGTTTTATCGTATAATTTATAATACAGAAAGTAACCCAACAAATAAAACTTTAACAATTGGATCCGATCGGATTAGAAATCATATTGACTCAAAGCTCTTAACTTGCAACAAAAGGAATATTAAACTTATATTTTCTACGGAAAGTATTTTATGTTAAATAAAAACAAAAAACTTTTGATTTTTTGTTTGAACAACTTATCAGCTCAAACTAAACTGAAATAATCATCTTTGTTCTTCAAAGATGCTAATTTTATAAAAGAAAAGCTCGTTAAGAGTTCTACATAATAGTTTGCTAAGTATTTTTAATTTATACCTTTCATTTTGCTTGTGAAACATACCATAAATAGTATTTGTATAAATCATATAAAATTTATATAAATCATATTAATTATTTATCAGAATCTAAACCTTTTAAGTCCATATTTGTGATGACCGTTGTAGGTCCCATGAAAAATTGCTGGAAGGACTGATATCCAATCAGCAGGACCTGTGAATGCAGATACAAACATCCTGGTGGCTGACTCAGAAGTCAGCTAAGACCCATGTAAAAAATCCTTCCGGAAGGTTTAGTTGTCCAGATGATTTCTTCGCGTACTTATATCTACACACGTTTCTCGTTAATTAACTGATACATGAATGTATGCAGTATGTCACCTACCTTGCAGCTTATATTAACTCACTGTGCCCCTTCATGCTTTCCCCACTGAGCCGTCACTTATGGCTGAAAAGGTGGCCAGTGTTTACACAACTCTTCCCTTCTCTACCGAATGTCTTAAAGATTACGGAAACCCACTTTTGTTCTTTCTCTTTGTTAGCGTTTTCCGTTTATTGCTGAGTGTCCACTAGCAACGGACAAATATGTCATTACGCCCCGCGAGTTCCTTAATACACCGGGAGAGTGGCAAGTAAATGGAATGTGGATTTGCTGCATGCAGGATGCACGATTCGGGCATGGTCATTGTGTATATAATAAAATTTTACCTGTTCATTATGCAACGAGACGAAATCCATTATCTTAATAATTTTCTCCTTTGGAAGGAACTAATTATAACTCGCAGCTAACTTTTTATCTTATCTAGGAATTTTTGCTGAATTTTTTTGAATCCGCCTCTGCCTTGGGGCCCTTGATCGGAATTGATGGGATGGTCCCTTGCTTGCTTCCGGAGAGTAAATTAGTTTTTTTCCCCTCCACGTGGTCATATGCAGTTTGTACTGTTTTTTGACAATAAATTTATTTATTTATTTAATTCGACGTTTTTTGACAATAAATTTATTTATTTATACAACTCTTGGTCTTCATCAGGAGCCTTTGGATGCAAACAATATTTGCAATATACTCACATTATACACCATGGATGTGTTATCTAAAGACGAACCTAACCTCAACAATGCCCAGTGCAACTCCTATAACGAGAAAATTGTCAGAGCAAATCCGGTTGGAGCGTATCGAGCGTCGAGAAAACGCCCCGAAATACTAGTAAACTCTGAGAGCAGTAAATGGAGAACGCCATAAGTATTAAATTTTTGTATATAAAAATAATCAATCTCCCAGTTATTAACAAACAATCATTCTTATTCTCTTTCTGTAGCATGTTGAAAGCGTTTTCGCGTTATATTTCAATTATGTAATTTTTGGAATAGTTATTTGGTTCTCTTCATTATTACTTGCATGAATTCTGCTATGTATTGTTTTCCGTTTTTGAATTAATAGCTATTGATATGTTTATTCCTTAATGATTTTGTGATGTTAGTGTGTAGTGTACGAGAATATTTTAAAGACGTGAATATTTTCATACATAATAATATTGAAATGCAGTAAGTGTATTTTTTTTAAAAAAAGAAGTAAAATAGGTGCAGACGTACAAATAGCTTTAACAGATTAATCACGGTTATTTGTCAGAGAATTTATTTTGGAAAATATTTCGTTATCAATATTTGAGGTAAATAGATCATTCGGAGTTCTCTCTGAAAACAATGCTTTCGCAATATTTTGTCAACTGTCAATAACATTAATATCGTTTCAAAACTTTTATCTACTGTTGTGTTCAAAAAGTGTCGTGACAGAAAAAATTGACTGTATTTTACTGAGAAACTTCGAAACAATAATATATAGATAGGAAGACTGAATAGACAGAAATAATAGACTAGCAGTTATAAAAACATGCTTAATGAGATAGAGATAATGAAATTCGTGTTGTATTCGTTACTTTCTTCGTGCCACTAAAACCATACGAGTACTACTTCTATGATCGTCGTCGTGGATTATACGAATAATTGGTTTATCCAAATGCAGTCGCGTTTAAGTTTCATGTGTGACCACTTGCTTATCGAGTCGTTAAAATCATGAACACTGATATCATTGGGACCAAAAACACATTCAACTGAATATATTTTATTTAAGAAAAGACGTTCGGACGTGTTAAAATTTAAAATTATCAAATTTTAATAGAATATTTCATTGTTATGAAATACAGTTTCTTTGTTATATGAGGTCTTTAATTTTTATAAATTGATAATATTATCATGACAGACGTAAATAGCTATACACTTTTTGGCGTTTTTTATATCCATCTAATTACTACGACAAAGCAAAAAGAGAACAATGCTTTCCTTTTTGCAACTCGTATAAGAGAAAATAATGTTATGGAAACTTATCACGTGCACTGGTGGGGACGATAAAATGAATTATCACAAGGAATACGGTAAGGCTTTTAATTATACTTCATGCATATAATTCGTATATAAAGAGATGAATGTTTTGATTCTATTCTTAAATTACCGAGTTTTATATATTAATTGGAAATAAATAATTTTTATTCGGTCCAACTTAATCTTCACACATACTTTTGCCAGATGTACTAACATGGAACAAGTCGAAACTGAAATAATGAAGGAAAATTTACGGTGTGAGGTGTCATTTCATATTCAAGGATTGATAATATTCACATTAACATGGATGACAATGGATAGAAAAAAGTTGATAGATAAAGACTTGAAACAGAAAAGAAAAAGAAAAGACAGATAAGCAAGGAGATGGAAAGAGGGATGGCTTAATAAAATGAAAAAAAAAAATCCACATTAACAACATCTATTGGCCGTGGGAAGTTCGATTAAGACATTTCGTGTGCAATATCACCTCGAATAAAAATAGACGCTTCGAATATCCGTGTCAATACCTGAGGAAGTGTACGCTTTCCTCGCGTCGTCAAGTACCTTTGTGGTGAATCAGTGCAAGCAGCGAAGAAGAGCAGCATTGTGAGCGACGAGGCAGTGTTGGCTTGAGGAAGGGCCATTGCCGTAGTAAACTGCATCAATAACCTCTGGCGGTGAGAGGTGTTGACAGTAATGGCGATGCGTCGGAAGGGGGCGCTAGGATACCATCGAGCTGCGAAGGAAACGCGACTGCGAGGTGGAACCGCGAGGGGGGTGAGAATGGGGAGAGTTATTTGAAGGGGTGGGAGAGATATTGTAGGAAAGGGAGGTCGATGTAGAGTATTCGAGAGAGTGAGTGGAGAAATGGGTAAGAATGGGGAGAGAGATTGTGAGAAGAAGAGGGTGGGGATGGGACCTCGATGTTGACTGTTGGAGAGAGGGTTTTGGAAGAGGGTGGTGGGGATGTCTGGAACGGTGTATGAGTCAGGGAAAGAAGATCAGGAAATCGATGGGAGGGATGAGATAGATGGAATAAAGAAATTAAGAGGTGGTGGGTGTAAGATGTGGTAGACATGAATGGGGCGTGGAAGACTTAAGTTCGTCTAAGATAGTACCCGACATGAAGAAAGAATTATAGGAGGTGGCATGGTACGAGTAGACGTCTTCTAGAATAATGTACAAGGGCGGCGAGACAGGATGGAAAACAGGAGGAATATGACAGAAGGGAAAAGGAGAGAAAGGAATCCAGGCGAATGTATGAAATGACAAAGAGAGTTGAAAGGGAGCTAGAATTAATGCGAGACCGTTGTGATCAAGGTAGGAGAATAAGTGATAAGATGAGCTGCTTCCCCACAAAAAGCTCTCCTGGTTTATGGCTTGGCTCTTCTTCGTACAAAGGGCTTGAATTCAAAAGAACCTCTCTTCAAACCCGTGTCCAAATATTATGAAATAATGTTTAGAGATATTAATTTTTTTTAAACTCTGATTAACATTTGCAAATTTTCATGTCAATTTTATCTCCTATCTTTAAAAAGTGTTATTTTAGCGACAACATATTAGTTAAAATAAGAATCCAAACCACAACAGAGTAAAGATCAGATTTCCTACAATCTGATCGTCATTTAAGAGTGTTCCAGAATTTTAAAACGAATCCGAATCCAAAACAAATTTAGTTCTTTTCCTACACCTGTCTATAACCAAGAAATTTCAATCAAGAAATTTATATTACAAATTCTATTCCACATTTCTACTGTCATCTTCATTTAAATATTGGATATAATTGAATAAGCGATTTAAATTATTTTTTAATATAAATACTTTGATAAAATGTATTTATAAAAAAATAATTTACAAATTTAACTCAATTTTATGTTTTAAATAGTACTTTTATTCAAACAATCTCATGTTTTATTTAGATCAAATTTTTCGGTGATTACAATACTCGTTTGAAATATATTACTTGGAACAGATCGTTAAAACATTTTCACATTATTATTAATTAAGTCAGTGAACAAAATCAGAGACCAAACCTTTAAGAATAACATTTTACAACACCTCAAAATATCTGAACAACACGGTTATTTCTTTGTATACTTTTTATGTTTTCCATTTGTTTGTATTTTTAATTAGATATCTACTGTAAGTATACTGCTACCAGACTTGAAATAAATTATGTAAAATAAAATTAAAGGAATTATTGAAACAAATTTTATATAGTAATTTTACAAAATTTCATTTATTAAACTCTTCTACAAATTTTTCAAAAATGAAGGCAAAGACTCACTATTATCATAAATGTGTGTAGTTCGTTGAAAAATCAACTGACTTATTTATTTGCACCAAATAACAAGACAATATACGTACAGCACACGAAATGTCCGTGACGTGAACAGACAAAATGTCACCTTATATTGAAAGTCAGAAAAAATCTTTACAAAAGAATTCATACCAAATTAAATACAAAGAACAACAGTTTATTGTCAAAACAAGGAATTAAAACTGCGTATGACCCCGGAGTAACAATCAACTACTTTTGTTTTGATAGAATATATTTCAACGAATTTGATGTGTTTTAATCATCCTTCATTTCTTTAAAATTTGTTTTCATTATGTCATCAGAAAACCAAATATTTCTTGACGGTATGTTGAGAATGAGTTGTGTGTTGAGGAAAATATAGAAGCAAAGATACTCTGAAAAAGTGGAATGCTCTTCAGAATTGTTTAAGGTTCATTATTGTTTTACGAGTAGATATTATCTCCACGAAAGGGAAGTTATTAGCACTTTCTTTATCTTTATCACTTGCTCTCGTTTTACACGGTTTTGGAGGATGTGAGTCAAACTTTATCTTTATATACAGCATTTAAATTGTTTCAATAAAACTTTAAACTAAGCGTTAAACGCAAGTTAAATAAAAATAATATTTTTCCCTAAATCTACGAAATTAATAAAAGCATTGTAAAAAAAAACTTCCCAAAACAAGCTTTGATGGATTTTAAACCTTTTCAAATGTGTTTTTTAAGAAAATTATATTCTTTCTTCCATTAAAATTATATTAGTATTACCTTCTTATTAAATATATATTAAACTTTACAACTCTGAATAATAGTAGAAGTGAAATATAATCATGATTAATTACAATTTATTCATAGCAGATGTGAAATAATACTGAGGAAATTTGCATTATCGTATTAAATATATTTTTAGTTCAACGATTAAGCGGTTTCCACATACAAGACATGACTGTCTAGTCAGTCTTTTCTTAAGGGTCCCGTTCGTTTAAGACTCTTCTTTAGCGAGTGAGCGGGAACAAAACGGTTTCATCACCACACCCGATTTCGCAGTTTTTGAATCATGTGACATTAATCATTCGATTTTGACAAGTCTTTAAATGACAACCTATGACTTTATAATTAAATGCGAACTTGTTAAAGGAACAAAGTGAAATAACACTTGTGGAAATGGGCGATTCATTTCTAAAATTGTAACTAAGTTACCTGAATGTACAGCGAGTCGAATACATTATCGACAAAGGTGACGACGAATATATTCTCAGCATTCACATAATTAATTAAGGATGAATCGGATGTCTAGCAAACTCGTGCAAAGCGTCTCCACTGACAACACAAGAATTTCCACATCTACTCAAGCAAGCAGAACTAGTATGGCAACAAAGGATCAACGCTGAGTGTACTGTGACTGCAATCTGTACTCAAGCCCCAGGTGTCATTCTCACAAAGAACTCTCATTTGCTAAATACCACTTCCAGCTCACGACTGTCACATCACATCACAGTAACTGAGATAATGAGATACTGATATTTATTCCACACTTATAAAACAAAAAACACAATTCG
>NNCF01126853.1:33734-70327 GCA_002313205.1 Laupala kohalensis | reverse complement strand
GATTCGCTCTCTGTGCCGTCTTGGGTCAGTCAGTTCTTCACATCACAATGGAAACTTAAAACGCTAAGAACTATTACTATACATACAGATAAGTACTTGTTAAAAGGTTTCTACATTTTAAACTTATTTATTAGTACTGACGGTTTTTAAACTTTGTTTAATTAACAATGTTATTTAAGAAAGACACTTTCATTTGAAACCAAACAAACAAATAATGTTAAAGTGTTGCACTTTAACAAATATACAAAAAATTAGTTTATTGTCCTCCACGTAGTCATGCGCAGTTCGTAACTGTTTTTTACAGTAAAGTTTATTTATATTTATAACTACTTTACAATTAGTGCTATTTTTTATTTTAACAGGCAACTGATTAACGTATTCTAGGATTGAATTGATTAGGATTCATGTAAAAGTGTGAAGCCATATGTCACCCTAACGAATACAAACATGATGGGGAAGTGGAGTGGGGAACATGGAGTTTTATTTTATCACTTACTTGATTTATAGTGAAACCCATGAACTGTTCAAATGTTTAAAAACAGCGTTGGCACCACACCTGTTGGAAATTATTCCGATGCGCCAATCACTCAGCTACGATATTCACTGTGTTAATATGTATTATTTTTCCAGAATTTCGAAGAAATGTTTGGGTTTGTTGCTAACTTTCCTTGCTTCTCACATCGCTGATTGAAATATTAGCGCGCTCACAGCTCTGTCCATTTTCTTTAGGCACGAGAGTTGTTTAACACGATTGTCACAAAACATCCGTTGATTACGTTGAACACGCAGATTAGTTCCCAATATGGTAATTCCCCTATGAGTTTGAGGGTATTAATAGACGGGAATTACAAATTTTGAAATGTTTAATTAATTGTTATTATGAACTTAATCATCTACATCATTGACTGTACGTATTGTCCTAAGCAAAAACGAATAATAGCGTGAACTCGTGTAAATAATTGTAAAACTCTGAAAACATTATTGATCAATGGAATATATTTTATTTCGTGATTTTTGATAAGAAATACTTGGTAAACCACTATTATATAAATGGATTTCTTCTCAATAAATTCTTATTTATTTCTTGGACACAGAAAAGAAATCACATACATATCAGCCAATTCTTCTCTAAATGTGTTTCAAATATTGACGTCACTGCCCTAAAACCCGTTTATATCCTCACTCAATTTTTTTAAAATTTCAGTTATGACTTGTTCTCCCTCGAGTATTCATCAGTTATAACTGTGATTATACAGAGTACGCTTAAGTGTTTTTAAATGAATTTTCTATGATTTTAAGAGTTTAAAAGTTTTATACATACACTCAAAACGTTGTGCGTTTAAACTGTAATAGTCAGAAAGAGACGAAGTAGTATAGTTAATTTATTCAGATGGACTGTTCTTAATCATATTTCTTCTCTTACGACGCTAGTGTTGGAAGACCAATTTTGAAAGACCCATTTTCCCTCAAACTAAAACTTATTTACCTTGATTCAGCGTTTATAACGACCTTCCTATCCATCATGTAACGCACTCTTGGTTTACAAAGTCTCGTTCGATCTGATGCCCATCCCCTACGTTCAACAAATGAACGAGGCCTCTCTCTCACTCACACAAATAAACGAACCTACTCTGAAAATCAGCAGTGAACAAACTGGGCTAGCTAGCCACTAAACAAACTCTCATTTACGCCATTGCACAAACGCCGGCGTGAACCAACAACCCCCATCCGCACAGCGATCTCCCATTATACCACCCACTCCCTCTCCGCCGTCGCATCAGCGTCACTTCCTCCCAACTGGAAGGGTGGAGGGTGAATTCGAAACGGGAATGCGGTCGGCTTGATCACGCCCCACCGTCGCCCTATTTGTTCATCGCTGCAACCAAACACATAATTTCACCCAGGCGTATGCAAAGCGCGACACACGCCCCTGGCTTTCGATTTGGGGTGGGGGATGGGAAGGGGCTTTGCCTTGTAGAATGGTAGAAGTTTCATGGGATGCATTAGTGTATATGTAGAATACTGGACACACAGTCGGCAGGGTGTGTGTGTGTTCAGCTGGACGAGTTCTTTCTGGGCGAAAACTTTCTTGTACGTCTCAGGTAAACGAATGACTTCTTCCTCCAATCATATTATTCTCAGAAATGTATCGAACATTAGCGTTCTGGACTCGCAAATTCTGTTTTTATCGATAAACTTTATGCACCCGGGCAAATACGTCATAAGAGTTGGCGCATTAAGGGTCCCACTACTCTCTTTTTGCAAACATCGTCTCACTATCAAAATGAAGAGCGAGTAAATATAACTATTTCCAATACAATGCTTGACATAAACCACTTATCTCAAATAAACCACGTTTGTCCACCCGAACATTCATGTAATGTATTTCAGATGCAACAGCTTGTACTATAGTAATATTTCATTATCTGAATTATTTTCACAAATTGTACTACCCACGAAAATATATTTGCTTATTTTTTACTACCCTTTGTCTTCCTATGCCATATGGCAGGAATCGCTTCTCGGGAACCATTTCATAGCAGATGACATATTAAAATTTATTTTTAGAGTAATTTATAAAATAATAGTAAAGCGGTCAGTTATAATTTAATAAGTTCAGAGTCCAGAAAATTGTTTATATAATTTTACCCAGCATGCTAAATTTCTTAGCATGAGGGCAGAAAAAGGAATGTTTCCAACAATTTCAAATTTTGAGTTCATTCTTGAATTAATCAATTAGATGACACAAGCAGGCTTCATCAGAAATTTTCTGACCATTTGTTACAGCAAGGATCTTTGTCAGTAACTGAAACCTGAGAGTTTGAATAAGATTAATTTCCAGTATTTAATCTTACACTATTTCAAAAGAAGTACAATTCAAAAATTTAAGAAACGAAACACAAATAATTGGAGTCAGTGGGTACTGCTATTTGAAGGGAAGAACTAGTATTGAGCTTTAACACAAATAATGAAGTTTCGTGTACGTTGAGCTGACAATTTCTAGAGTTAAAATGTTATTTTCATGCACGAGACAATTGAGACATTAAAAAAGTGGTTGATTTCTACAGTAGTGTTTCTAATGTTCAAATTTACGGAAAATTTTCATTTCTCTCATATATTTTCATGTTTCGAACATTAACCTTTCCATAAACTCAAGCTGAATTTTAATGACATAATATTATAAGTTAAAAATGCTACAAATTAATTCCTTCCGCCTTTTTTATTCTATGTTTAGCAATGCTGGATAGAGAAGCGTTAATTCTTTTATCGTTAATAGACAAAGTCAACATTTTGTTTACATTTGTAAGATTTTAGTTCATTACTACTTTTATTAACATTAACGCTTTTATTAACTTTCCTTACATATATCATCCGTTAACTTCAGTCCGTTAATTTTTTGAAGCATTGTTCGCACAATGGGTCAAAAATTTATTATCATTTAAATCGTCTGATACGGAAACCTAATTTGCTCATCCAAGGTGCCCGTCTTTACTTATTCGGGAATATTGGTAAATGCTCGGACGTCGAATGCTTTTGTCTCTGAATGTGTAATGTTTAATACCTTAGTGCTGTCAGAGATTTCCCCGGTGTGTGTCGAAGGAAGGGCCTGAAATTGTAAATCCTCAAGAGTGCAACGGATGACGCAAAATCGTAGACACAAAGTAGTCGACAGCAAAATCGGGGGCTGATCCAGAATGCAAAATGTAAGAGAATGAAACTTAATAGAAAAAAGAATAACTATTACTCATATGAGAATCTTTGAAATGTATAAGCGTTTACTGTTTTTCACAACAAATTATTATGTGCAAGGAAACATTATAGTACCATTTGGCGGCTTTCATTGCGGTATTATGTGGGGTAAACGTTATCCCTCTCACAACCATTTTAAAATGTTCATATGTTCATGAAGGGAAAAATGCACCTTATGCAAAGTGGTCTTGCATGAGAAATATACTCTCTTGCAACTTCAAATACAATAAAGAAGAGACAATCAATGTAACATGTATTTTATTTACTAAATGAGAAAAAGAAAAGAATTGTCTTCGATTAAAACATGTTTCATTCTTATTGAAACGACAAAGCTAGTTTTGGATGATCCCCTTCTGCCAGAATCAGTATCGATCATATTGAAAACGTTCAAATTAGTTCTGGCCAAAATATATCTGCCACAGCTAGTTTTGGTCGTTTTTTTCATCCAATGGCCAAATTCGGGTTTTGTGCGTAACATATCAATAAAAAGGTGGAAAAACGTATGAGTTAATAAGTAATTTTTAATGTTTAAAAAACTTTAATTCAATGTTAATATTAAATGAAACAGAAATATCATGAGAGAAATTTCAAATTTGTAACATGTCTTAATGAAAAATAAACATAGAGCATTCTTTATGCGTTCTTTATAACCTTGTTTCTTTAACATTCAATAAGGTGTGCAAATATAATGATTTTGATATTTTAAATATACAATGGGGATGTATGTTGTTAATTTAAACGCTAAGAATTACGAAACTGGGATTATTGGTCCCTCATTTTTTTGTTTCGCTCTATTCGCTCGTTACAAAAGAAATGAACTTACCGTTTTATTCCATAAAAATGTGGGGTTTAGAAATTGCTTTTGGTTTTACTCCATGGTTCTGACTTTAAAATAATTCTAAATTAAATGATTATGATTCACAGTATTGAAAAACATTTGCGAGTCCAAAATATTGTGGACGATTACTACAATTTTCTTTCTTCTTCCGATAACGTGAAAACAAACGGAGTAACATATGATCTACTCGAACATATAATTCAAAATTCCTACCCAAGTGTACATTACGTGACCCCATTCCTAGTCTGTGTATCTTCCACAACATATATTGGTAACTGGAAACTATTAATTTACTTACGTTAGCATGACTATATTATCCTCTCCTCTTTTGTGGTTTCTCTTACCATAAAACAAAGCGACCGCAGATGGATATTTGCATAAACGAAAACAGGCTCTCCTCATATTCGGAACATTTGACGGCGTTATGTAGCGTGTGCCGGTGGCGTACGTCACGATGCCTGGGTTCTCGTGTGTTCTCGGGAGGCAAACTACCCATAATGGGTCTCTAGTTATTTTCGGTATTCTGAAGGCTCTGAATTACATCTATATCACAGCTATGTTACTTTTCACGTCATGAGTTGATGAGTAAAATTATTATTATTATGAAGTGCACTTCATCACAGTTAAATTTGAAATACATCTCTTTAAACTCATTAGTAGTATTTAGTTGTCTCAAAATTTTGTATCGTGTTGTACGTAACTGGAGTATGTGAGAACATTTTGGAATTACTTAAAACTTTCCGTGTTCTTTGATCTATCGTCTTCTCATTGTGAGTACATGATTTTATTTGATGAGATAGGTTTTAAAAATATATATACTACAAATTCAGAACATAAAAAAGAAACACTACTTTTACATAGAGGTATAAATTCCCGTTCTAAATATTATTTTTTCTCATTAGCCATGACATAAATAATTTTCTCTTTAATATTTGAACATTTTTCTTCGTGTTGTAAAGTATCAAATAAATCCGTTTTTGTAATTTTTATATAAAAGAGCTTCCTACGTACGTACAAAATATAAAAATAATTTTGAATTGAAAAGTAATTCTTAACCTGCAACAATTATTTTGACGTAAATAGACTTCTATCCTCCGTACATCAAGAGTTTTTATATTTCATTGATTTAATATTCGCGGTCATCCCGTACGTTATTTAGTAATTTTGTTAAGTAGAATAAAAGGAATAAAGTACTCATTTACTTTATTCTGGTATATTTCATCATTTAAATACTGCAATAAAACGATCTACATTATTTATGTTACATACCAATTTAATAATAATCAGAGATGTTGTGTCATACATCCCCGTTATGGAAAAATAGTTACACATTCATCATCTAAATTTTTAAAAAATCGAAGAAGAGAATAATTTATTGATGTTTTCTTGAAAGACATTCATGAATATTTTCATTTTCTTTTTATAAAACCAGTTGGTTTGATGACATTTCGATAATAATCAAGGTGAGACATTCCATCCTTGAACACATAACATTACTCGAATGAGTAAACAAACAAGACACTGGTGAAATCGAACAGTATATCGGTCGGCAAAGAAATGATGGAGTGTCTTACTCCCACAAGACATTCGTTACCAGAACGTTGGAGCGCCTCTGACGTACAGATACAAAAGCATTCAACAAAGAAAACAGTCTCAGAGACTTGTGTGTCTCCAATTAGACTGTCCATTGTGAAATCTTTGCTTTGAATAAAAACATGAATCAATTCATAAAATATCAATTTTTCTCTTTCAAAATATTCAACAAAAAAAAAAAAAAAATCAACATCGATTTTCAACAAAGAAGTGATATTAATGGCATTTTTGACGAAAAATTTACAAACAACTTCAATAGCTTGCCACAATACCATTCAAAAAAATGTATTTTGTCTCTCTAATATGCCTTAGAATTATTTCCATGGATATAAAATCATATTACAAAATATTTATGTTTCTCTAACACATTACATGAACTGGAAATTTATTTATTTATCGTTGGCGTAAGACATTTGGATATAGATGATACATTAGACATAAACTAAACAAATACATTTAAGCAGATACATTTAGTATAAGATTATTACATTAATAATAATAATAACAATTAACTGAAAACAAAGTTAACAATAACAATGTACAGGCAGTTCTAGGGTATTTTGGATTTTTTCTAGCTGGCGGACCAAGAAAGCTTTTCTGTGGAGGTGGGGTGGGGCGATGTTGCTAAGCACAGGAAAGACCAGGGGTGTACTTATGATGCATCCATTGATAAGGCGCATCGTGTCGTTTAGCTTGGCATCTAGTTTGTGTACATACAGACGAGCAGTATTCAGCAGCAGAGTAAACGAGTCCTAGGGCAGGACCTCGCAGTGTGGAAGCATATGCATCCCACTTGCTGCCGCATAACTTGTGCAAGATGTTGTTTCGTGTGTTTATTGAAGGATAAGGTGCGGTCTAGTGTTATTCCAAGGTACTTTGGGAATTGGTATCTTATTATTGAAATATACTTTTGGAGACTTTGTGGTTTCGTTATTCGTTAAATAAAAACACGTTGTTTCCGTTTTGTTTGTGCTAACAGTGAGTCGCCAGTCAGTGTAATAATTTCCGATATCCTTAAGTGCTTGAGACAGGAGGTTGTCGGCATCCTCCATTCGCTTGGCTTGGACAGCTATGGCCAGATCATCAGCATAACCAAATTTCCGTCCTTTTATTTCCGGCATATCGGATATATACAGATTGAAAAAGACAGGTGCAAGTACTGATCCTTGAGGGAGGCAGTTGTTCATTTTCTTAATTTTGCTTCTTTTGTTGCCCATTATTACCTGGAAGGTTCTGTCACATAGCAAATTATTGGCGAAGGACAACAATTTTTGGCACGGTGCNTGGCATGGTGCAGACCATCTTTCTATACTGTGTCGTATTCTGCTGTGAGATCTATGAAGGTAAATGTCTTCAGTCCCCGTTGGAAACCTGCTTCAATGTGGCTAGTTAGACTGAGAACCTGATCCTCATAGTTTCTGTTGTGACGAATGTCAGCTTGTTCCACTGGTAATGTTCGTCCTGTGTTGGTTCTATCCGATTTAATATGAACCTCTCCTGTAACTTGTAGTTTGTGCTTAGGAGGGAAATTGGACGATAACTTTCTGGTTCGTTCCTTGGTTTAGCAGGTTTCAGCAATGATATTATCTCCACTTTCTTGAATTCAGTTCGTACTTGGCCAGTCTGCAGAACAGTAGTAAGCGAGAGATCACTCGCGGTTTTTCCTGGCTACCAGACACTTGGACCAATGAACTGGAAATAATACGTCATCAAAAAACTTAGTTCGTTCAAATAATTAACCAATATATAGTGCACTGTTCAGTTCCACGATCAATGACTCTAAATTGTTTAAATGCATATTCACATATGTTTAAAATAAATTTGCATTATAGCCAAACAATAGCTTTTAATCGTAATGACTATTGCGATTCCTTTTGGTTCCATGAATATATGAATAAGTGCTAGATACTTTTTAAGAATAGAAGCAACCCACGTAAAAAAAAGTATATGGAGATTTCAATATGAACAAAGTTTTTACGAGACACTATGCTGAAAACTGTTCTCCCTTCTTTAAGACATTTAGGTAACTATGCTAACGAGATTGTCAATAATTTTCTTCTAAAGTGTATATAGACATGCATCGAACACATAATTATTTCTAAATTTTAATTACAATAATTGGAATACCAGATGAAACAAAATATTTTAGTCTTTTTATAATTTTTGTAAAAAGAATAAGAAAACAAATGAAAACTAATAAAGTACATAGTATATCAAAATATTCTCATAAGTCTGGCATTATATCAACAAGTAATTTGTTCATTCGTATTAAAATAATGGTTTATACTAGATAACTGTATAGTTTATATTGTTTCTATTCGCTATCAGGAGGATAAATTTAATTGTCAAAATCTATGTGTCAGTTTTTCTTATGTCTTTATAGTATTGAAAAAAGCAGTAATATTTCCTACTCATAAAACATATTTAATGTTAGTTTTCATTTTATAGTATCAGGTTTTCATCGCACGTATATAGTTTACAGCAAAAACGATATCGTTTTCCTTGAAATGTGTTTCCTTTTTCAACGAGACCCCTTGCTAAGATTTTGCAGCCACTTGAATCTCGCCGTATAGTCGCCGCGTGTATCTCTCCAAGTGAGACACACGGGTTGCCCGATCGATTCAATAAGGCCGGCCGCGCGCGCCGCGCCTCTGATTTAATGGCACCCCTTGGCCGCTGGGGCGCGTTCACAAATAAACAGCGCCTTCCCCTACTCCCCAGCCCGTCGCGACCTTACTGCGTTGGCTCCTCTCCCGAAATGGTAGAGGCCACTGATACTGCAGCGGTGGTGGCGGTAATGATGGCATCCTTGTCTGAGGCGATGGTGGGGATCGCTCGTCGTGAAAATTGTAACTCTTGGAACAAGTGAAAGTTAACGGGGAAGTGACAACTGAATGGTGACTTCGAAAAACATGGTGATTTTCCATGTGTTATCGCTTAAGTAGAGCGTTCTATAATACCATCGTCGTTTTAGATGTCATTTTATTTGTTTAATGTTAATTTATTAAGAGTTATGCAACCCATAAGCTCTCCAGACCGTTGTAGGTTTCGATTTAAGCAGAAGAAACATCGTTACCTCCTAAATTATGCAATATGAACATTTGACATAGACATGCGTTTGACATAAGATCTGAAGAATAACATAATAAATTACACAACGTTATTGAATAAATATATCTCTTTTTGATCCGGTATCTTTGAGTTTAATAGATTGATGATCATGTATAAACAAGTAATGAGAAAAGTTACAGGTTGGTTGCGAGAAAATATGGTAGTCTTATATAAAATTACGATAAGGAGGACAGTGACAAATGATTATATAAGCTCTGATGGAGTTAGTTTCCTAGAAGCTGGAATATACGACCATGTTTGTCTTTGTGAATAAAAAGGATTCACTGCACAAACGAAAAATGAAAAAAACATGATTCTAACAGTTATTTATAATTTAAACTATCAGCAAAATGCCATGATTTCTTACCGCAAACTTGAGGAAATTAAACAGAATCTGTTAAATAATTACATCACTTCAGGATATTCATACTATTTATTTTACATGGACGTGGTTCGGATCGAAGAAAAACACTTGTCACGGTTCAAGATTCTGTAATATAATTTCCGCCATAACCGGTTCTCAAACATAAAAGGATTATCTGTTGTAATTCAGTTCTGAAATGTATAACTTATAAATTTTATTACTTTCTAAATGATTTGTTTTTACTTAATAGTTTATCAATATTCAAACGAAAATATAATATAGTATTAATTTTACAAGTCACTTATTTATAGATATAATTCAATAAAAATATTAAAGTATAAAGGGCTGTACATGTGAATAATGAAACCCATTAATTTTTAAAAATTTTGATTATCATTAACTACCACCAAACAGATGATTTTGTAGTAAGATTGTTTCCGGTTGAATGTAAAGAAGAATATAACATTTCTATTTTAATGACGGAAGGCAATTTACCAAACGAAATTATTGATTTGGGCATATGTTTCAGAAAAAATATTACATTTTGTGTTCCATCACACATTCCGGGAAATTACACGAATTAAGAAAATATTAAATCAGTTTCGAGTTCTATTTTTGGTTGGGTTGGAAAAACTATACACCTTCCAATTGACACTCTATAATATGTAATGACAGATATGTTTTGGGGTTTGATTGATGCGAATTGACATGGTGAAAGAACAAAATGATTATGAAAAATTGTATTGGAAATTTGTATCCTCTAGATCAGAGGGTTTCCAACTGGCGGCCCGCGGGCGATATGTGACCCTCGGAAACTTTTAGAAAAACAAAGAAATATTTTTTAAATTTATGAAACAAATATTTTATAGCTAGTTCGAAATATTAATTATTTTCATAAAAAATAAACAAACAAAGTTGATAAATAATTAATAGTAAACCATGCATAATGTATATTATTTCATAAAATAATATAAAAGTTAGTCTCTTATTGAAGTTATGAAATCGTACCCAAAGTTTCGTAATTGGGAAGCCCCTGCTCTAGATGGTGTCGTGGTCTAAAGTGTTATGAGGGAAAAATTTAATTTATTTTGGAGTTAATATACCGAGCATTCTTTCAGCATAATTAGAGTCTGAAATTGTAATTATTATAATGTCAGTATGAAAAAGTTTCTATGGCTTTTGAAGTTTTCAATACAAAAGTGCTGCAGAGACATACCCAAGAATGATATGAATTTGTCTTCAGTATTGTATGGTCAAAACGTGGCACTACGTACATATATCACTTTGACTGTGATTCAAGATGTGCTTGATGTTGCTCATAAAATTATTTTAAAGAAAAGATAAATATGGAGTATTTTTCTCTCACGTTAATATCTGCTTCACTGTAAACTCATTCTATTCATAAGATTTTCAAAATCTTAATTCATACCACTCTGCTTTGAATTCTTTATTTTTCTGTTCATCTTTTTTATAGAATTTTTATCTCGTTTACTGACTCACTCTATATCTTTCAATGATTCCACTCTCACGGTTTCTTGCTCGTTCATCCTTTTATTTTCGACGATATATCCCTAAACTACACCCCTTCACTTCTACTTTTATTTATACTTTACGAGTCTATATGATCCCTATTCTCCCTCTCTTACCTCCTTCTTTCTTTCTTCCTTCCTTCCTTCAATTTCTTTTTCTTCTGCCTCCTAAATTTCCTCAACGCGACACCGCGACCGCCGCAGCAATTCCTTCCTCCGCGGCGGCACAGGACCCGTTGTTAGAATTCCTCCCTCGAATCCAAGAAGTGGTAAGATTTATTTTCCTCAACCCATCTTTATTGACTGAGGTATTCTTTATGTGAAGGTCCCCCCTCCCATCGTGGAGGACCGCTTCTGTCACCGACGTGTGAGAGAGTATGTGCAATGGGCGTATGCATGGGAGGGTGGGGAGAATGTTTGATGACTGTGGGAGGATGAGAATAGAAGATGGTCACACTGCAACGAGTGAGAAGAGGAGGATGCAATGGTCGGAGAGAATGAAGCGGTGGGGAGGAGGAAACGAGAGAAGGAGGGATTCTCATCGCGAATTCATGGCAAGGCCACTCCGGGGAGGGCTGTGGAGGTTGCTGGATGGGGTTGCGGGAAAGACGGAAGGCTCTGGATGTGACTATGAGCTTCAGAGCTCAAGGAAGCGCAGGTAGTTAAAGAGGTAGCATGATCCAGTAGAAGGCAACTTATATTTCATACAGAGACATTGGAGACGAGAACAAAATCTGGAGTCTTCACCACTCAAATTTCCATTTTTAACAACATTAGACATCCGACACTAAAAATTATCGCAAAAATTTTAAAATACTCTCCTGAAGCTATATCTTAATGCTCCGAAGAACTCTCAATTTTTTTTCGCACGAATACAATACTTGTATAATTGGAAAGCAAAAATAATTTTTTTATGAAAGAAAACCAGGTATGAATGGAAAATAGAGTTAGAAAAGTAGAGATGAAAAGCTGGTTGAGACAAAATGTGAGGTATTCCTTAAAATATAAAAAAAGTTAAAAGGGTTCGCGAAAACCAAGTCTTGGTTTTTTTTAAAGAACACCATCTAAAACTTATAACAATTTCTCGTGATAAATTCTCATGACATAACTATATACTATAAACAATTATGTACATACATTACACAAGATTACACATGATCGTTTATTAGTGGCTCATTCACTACTCCTTGGATCTCTGGTGGCTTTTTTTTTATAGCTAGTAAGTATTTTATGAAGAATATTTTTTGGACCTGTTGGCTTTTCTTAATTTTGTTGTTACATTGGCATACTTAAGAATAATTACATGGTGAAGTAGAAATTACATAAAATCATTCTTGTTTTTGTTTCCCAGTTTTAGGTATTCGTGTTTCCATTTCAATTTAACATTTTCTATTTATTTACTCTAGTTTGTTGAGTTCTTTTAACATTTTTATTGACATACTTAAAACAGCACACTCATACCGGATGATTATAAATGGCTACTTTACTTTTACTAGATATTCATGTTGTTTATCTATAAAATTTCCATTAAATATTTATGTTGTAAGTTAGTGTAGTAAAATATGTTTTCTCGGTTACTTTTAACTTCAATAAAATATACTATTTATAACTTACTTTTTTTTTCTACATTCTAATTCCAAGTTCCATTGAAATGTAACGAGTAAAGACTGTTATTTTTTAATATCCCAACAGTAAGTTACAATTTATTTCTGGGGACAGGTGTAGGTTTTCGTGCTGGAGCTAAGGGCAGAGAAAACTTATCTCATCGACCCAAGGAAAGATACTAGCTCTAGCAAGGTGTAATACACAGAAGCTTAGACTTCTCATGGTTCTTTTATATTTAAAAATATCGAGATAGTTAAAACGGATTACATGTTTCTTACCTGAAGGTTTGATTCGACGATAAAAAAAAATAGAGCTCTACAAGTGCAGGGAGTGGATTTCGTTTTTAATTTGTTGATAAAATATCAGAATGTTTTCTGCGTGGGTAACTTTGCCACGTCGACCTGGTTATTTTACGGTTTCCGTGCAGCACTTGCGGATGGGAATGTGATATAAAGCAATGTCTCCGCCTACTGGGAGTAGAATGAAATGTTCCTTGAGGTTCTTAACCTTCTACCACGAGCAAAGATAAGAAAAGTGGAGTGTTACCTGACTGCCCGTCCTGTGCTGCGTACTCCGTAAATTTGAAGAGAACAAGTTACTCTAAAATTTTAAATAAAGAGCTGACTCCAGGTGAAGTTTTATAAAACACGATATATGATATTATTTAGAACATTTTTATTTCTATATTATGTAAAAAAAAGGTGGAACATTCATGAAATCAACACCATCAGTTTTCTGTTTTATAATGATGTCCTGAGGCATATGTAAGTGCTAGTGAGAGCAGATTCATAGAATCACTGGCTGAGTACTTGCGGCATTACCAGCATGAATTTTTAATGTCTGCAACTTTATTCTTTCTCATGTCCCTATTCATATCCAACGAGAATGTTGTCTATTAATATTAGTGGTTTACTACTATTGGTGTGTATTCTTAATTCCTTATTTTCACATGTAATTTTAAAAAAGTGTTTGGTTTTTTAAACACACACTGAGAGATATTCTAGAATTAATCAGAGAACTAATAAGTATAAACATGTGTATTGGGTATTCAATATCATAGTAACTTTCAATTAATTTTTACATTTCAACCCATTTCCACACCCTACTCAGGGGGTGCTAGGGGGAATCTTATTTCCCATGGGCGCTGAATATAGCTTTACGCCATATAGACAGATAGTAGATGGTGTGTATCCTCTGTCCTTTATTTTCTCGCTCTTGCCAACCCCCACCTCTAGGGGTGTGGTGCACCTCATGTCTGAAGGTTACATAATGTCACTGGATATGATAAGTCATTTTAAAAAAAATAAAAAAATCACCCCCAAGGAATGCTAATGGTATGTTTCTTCAAAGAGGACTCAATTTAGACTTGCACGATATCAGGATTTCAGTCAACTCATTGACGCCAAAAATCTTGTTTCGTCTTGGACTCGTTACTGGTATCTGACATGTTTGATCATTTTTTCATGATTCAATTCCAATATCGAATTTTTCTATTATTTTCATATGTCGTCCCCTTCTCACCCGCTCCGTGGGATACCAGTGATATCTTACCCCACAGTTCTTGTAGCCCGAGAGTCAGTTATCTATGGATGAAGTTTGGTTAAAATTGTTCCATGCGTTCGAGATTAGGTGGGATACAAAGTAAAACATTCCAACTTCCACTTCACCCCACCAGGAGTGGATTTTCGTAAAACCCATTCTTAATGAATCTCTACACTATAAAAGGAACATTCCTGCCAAAATTCGTATAATACGACACGTATAATAAAGCATAGTTCTTGTTCATTTGTGAATTCATGATATTCTTTTCCAACTTTGAATTTCGAATACCTCACTAATTTTTCACCAAATCAAAGAAAAATATTATTTTAAAATATAGATTTTGTGAAATTTGTTACAACATTTTAACACGTTAAAAACATTGATCAATCATAATGGAACAAATTAATCATAATGCTTCCCGAAGAAACATTTGGAATATCATGTACACTTTACCATAATTAAATGGAGGATCAATATGACTGATTTGCCCTGTATGGTTTACATAAAATATTTTTATGCCAAGTTCGACTAACATAATTTTCGTTCATTATAAACAAGTGACTTATTGTCCGACATTTAAAATGTTGAATTTTTGTCTATGAAGTTCTTGAAAATAATTTTCTTGAAACTTTCGCATATTACGTCTCCACTTACGATGTATTACTTCTGAATGTGTTTGCGTGCGTGGATGAATTATCATTCTCACACAAAATTAATTTATTATTATTTCTAATTTAATGTAAAAAAATTTATGCATGCTAAGGTGCAAGGGTTGAGACGTCGGGTCTCTTTCATGTAAATATTCTCCTACTACTCTTTGCTCATATTACTGTTTTAAATCTTGCACACAGAGCACTTCTGCTATCTTACGGCATGTATCTAAAACGTCAAAAGTTTGATTTTATACGACTCCATTTTTAAGTCAATCAGTTAAAGTTAGAAACTAAACTATTTTAGACAAAAAATTATTTCTTCTAATGGCATTACTTCATTTAATATTTAATAAATCTTGAAGTAGAGGAAACGCCTCACCTCAAATGAATGCCTTCAATTTAAATCCACAAAAGTTTCACAAACACAGTACACTTGCGATAAAGTTGTCGATCATGCACATAGTAAACATTTATTCAGGTTTCCGTCAAATTTCTCATTGAATCCAGTGATTAACAATTAAATGCATTTCAAAAAATTTATAGACACAAAAATTGTGTATTTTGCCCTAATTTATTTAAATTCTTTTATTAACCAACTTGGTAACATATATCTTAGCATGAGTTAAACTCGTGTTATAGCGAAGTAGTACCCTCAGAAGCAAGCGAGGAAGATCTCCAAGCAACTTTTCCCTTTTGCAATGCCAAATAAGATTAACATGGTATAACAGCCAGTTGATGACAGAAAACATCTGCGGTATATATACCTAGATTACTGACATTAATATAACCATTGACGTGGAAGAAAAACATTTCACTTTGCCACCAGTGAAATTTCGATCAGTATAAAAAATAGAAATTTCTCTGGTGGTTTCGATCAGTATAAAAAATGGAATGTTTTATTTAATATTTTAATGTTTCGAAAAAATTGGATTTAAAACTCAGCTTGCCGGATTTCATTGTAAATTTGACGTGGATAAGTTACACTCAAAATATTTAGTCATTAGACCAAATTCTTTTGTGGTTCAATCAAATTTATCGGGGAGTAGTAGGGTCTAGATCTTCTGACATGGCTGGTTGTTTTCCTATAATGTTTACTAGTCCACCAATAAAACCATTACTATTACACATTAATAAACAATCAAAGCATAGACTATAAACAATTGAAGCAAAAAGCAAAAACAAAAAACAAATACGTATAGGCGAATTCACTGACGTCGAAACTTTGAAGATATGTACGCTACGGGATGCATTGAAGAAAGTGATGTATTAGAGATGGACGCCTCCAGTAATGAATGAGATCTTCATTAAGAGAGGCGAGACATGACAATGTAAATTCCACATAATGAATTTGTTAAAGATGTGGAATAAAAACTTACTAAATAAATAAATATTCAATTCAAGCCAATGGTTCGTTCATTAACCATAGAAGATATTGATTAGCAGCTGAACAATTAGATTACAACCACTCAAATCCGTGGCTGACACAACAGTGACGTTCTTTGTTCCTGTCTGAAACTGAACACGCACTGTTTGCTTCCACATGGCTCGACAGCGTGATCGTGTAGCATGACAAGTACTTCACTCCCGTGACGTGGCGGTGCCTCGAGTTGGTATTCTTGGAGTCTTGAAAGTCGATCTTGCAACGGTGGTCTTGCGGTGTTCCTTCCCTCTTTCTCTCGCATTGCAAGAGACAGTTTTTCGACGGAGTTAGTTTTGGTTTGGACTTTTATCTCAACAGAATACTAATTGCTTAATTCCGTGAAGAGATACTTCCCCAGAACGGAAGAGATCTCTTTGTTTTCAAGGGGATGTACTCATTAACGTCGTTGATGGTAGGAATCTTTCTATTAAGCACAAATCACAACGATGTACTCAGCATCGCGCATAAGATGACTCCACAGAACTATAAATCAATTTATGTAAATTCAAATGTAACTACACCATGGATTCCACTAAACATTAAATGACCTCGGACAATGTAAACACCATCAAATAACAAAAGAGTTATTATGGTGTAAACGAGTTAAATAGATTAAAGAAATTTCCCCGTGTTGTCTTGGTAACATATCTTTGAACTATAGAAATAATATAAACGGTGTTGCCTGTCAGTAATTCTCAACATTATGAATAACAGTGGTTGACTGAAACGTCGTTTAAAACGTATTCAGGAATGTTACGAAGGCAATAGAAGGAAATTCTTTTTATCGTAATTGATATTACTAACGAAACCACGTGGATGTAGATTGGTTACAGACACTTTTCCCTCTCCTCAAAAATTCCCAGGAAATTGCATTCCACAAAGGAGCAAAGAGAGAGAGAGAGAGAGGGAGAGAGAATAAATTTGTTTATGATTTATGCAAACTACCATGTGTTTGTACCAGCATGAATATTTTGCAGCCTTACGAGTAAAGAGTGAGATAATTCCTATATAATGCCACATAAGGGTGTATCTGTGAGAATGTTACAAACTTTCAGGGATGATGCAGGAGGATAAATAGATCAATTTGAGATAAGGAACTACATTACGGAAACAATCGATTCAAAAGTTACAAGCAAAATTCTACTCATTTAATTTCGTTAACCCTCATCAAGAATTGATCGAGTCAAAAGTTAAAAATCACCGACCTCATCCACTAACTTGGGATTAGTAGACCAACGCCATATCCACTACACCACTGAGACCGGCAGTCTAAAGTTAAAGCGAAAATCGGTCTGATACCTCCGACAATAGAAAACATGTGCTAAGATTGTAGGATAGAAATTCACGACGACCAGAAGAAGCTGGGATAATAACTCAACTACTCCAATGCAGATGGCGTAGTGTGTACTGACTTGATCGGTGTACGATGTGTGTACTGTAGGCTTGTCTGTGTTTACGAGTTGAAGTGGTACGTTGATCGCCCCTATCCAAATGAAACTGTACCCAGTTACGAAACTTGCAGATATGATTTTCGTGTACGGGCAAGCAAATGGAAGCGGCAGAAAAACTCAAAGGTTGTATAGGGCCAAATATTCACGTAGTAGATATCCGGCTCACACATGTTTCCTTGGCTGTTCCAACGATTAAGTGAAACAGGGCAGTTGTTACCGCAGTACAACGACCGATAAGGACGACGACTTAGAAGATGCAGTGCTTGCTCGCGTGGAGGTGCTTGCAATCAGTACTCGATCAGTTTTGCACGTGAAATAAATGTTTCGCACAGTACTGTGAGGCGAGTATTACGTGAAACGCAGCTACACCCCTACCATTCACAGAAAGTGCATGCTTTGAGTCCTGCTGAATTCGCACCTCGTGTTTTCAACCAATGGGTCTTGCAATGCCTTGTAGTCGATCCTCACATTCCTGCGTATGTACTTTTCACAGATCAAACCTGTTTCATCAGAGACGGAATGATAAATAGTCACAATAGGCATGTTTCGGCCGATGAGAATCTCCACGCTACAGTTGTGAAGAGCCATCAGCACAAATTTTTGGTGAACGTGTGGGAAGGTATAGTCAATGATTACGTACTAGGTTCATTTCAACTTCAAATGCAGCAGTGTACACAGTGGTGATCAGAGATGTACTGCCCAGGTTTCCGGAACACATCCCACTTGTCGTTCGTCAACGGATGTGGTTCCAACATGATGGAGCCCCACCTCACTTTGGACTAAGTATTCGTGAGCACCTGGATCAGACATTCCCTGCAAAGTGGATAGGAAGAGGACGTCCTGTTTCGTGGCCAGCTCGTTCACCTGATCTCATACCACTTGATTTCTTCTTGTGGGACCATATGAAAAGTCTTGTGTATGAGACACCTGTCGAGACTGAAGAGGATCTCATGGCAACAATTCTCGTAGCCTGCGACACTGTTAACACGACACCGGGGATATTCGAACTCGTACGACAGAACTTTGTGCGTCGATGCCATGTATGCATTGACGCAGGGGTACTCCATTTTGAACATTTGTTGTAAATGTAGCAGCTTGTGAAACGTGTGCAGGTAAACGGATTTTGCTTATAACTTTTCACTCGATTGTTTTCGGAATATGGTTCCTTATCTCAAATTGATCCATTTGTTCTCCTGTATCATTCCTGAAAGTTTGTAACGTCATGACGGATACTCTCTGTATAATGTACATCAAACCTGAAATCTTCACGGTCAAAAATACCTAGTTTACTGTCTTTTTTTCAGTCTACCACAATTTTTAATATTTTATTTTATTCGATAAAGTAAAATAAATAGAAAAATTATACGAAGTAAATTTCAAAATTGTTGGTGTATATTTTCTCATTATAAACAAATTAAACTAAAACCCTCTTATGTATTTAATCTAAAATAAAACAAGGTGCGTTTATCTCTGATTTATTGTATATATTTTATCCACTAATGGTGGAGAATTTTTAGAAATATATTGAAAAAAATATCTTATTCATTTTTTTAAATTCTCATGCGAGCGTGTGTGTGCTTTAAAAGCCGATCAGTGATAGACATTCAAGATTTGAGTTGTTGTTTTTGACAGCTTGTTGCTTGAACTTTCGAGCAATAGAAAGTGGGTACTCCAATTACTACAAGCCCGCACCTTACGCCTGTTTTCTCTGCGTTTTCGCTACCTCTGAACGTCAAGCATAAATCTGCACTTTTGTGGAAAAAAACCTTACGTCATGTTTTCTAAATACTTTTTCTCTAAACAACGGCGCGTTACAATTCTTTCACAGTCAGCTTAACTCTCTAATTGACATTTATTCTCTTTTCTCTTTCATGAACGCGTTCTAGCGTCAGAGCCCAGCCTTTTTATTTTGTAATTTTTTTTGGTACATCCTCACTAACTCTTGTTTCCTCTTGTTTCTTTTCTCTTAATGAGATTTACAATTTGAAGTGGAATGAATTTTTCGTGCTCGTCGCATAATTTCGGAACATTTAGTTTCCGTCTCTAATTTGCATACTTTTGCGTTCCGTTTGCAGAGTAAGTGGTTTTCAGGAGCTTCGGCGTCGTGTCTTGTGGTTGTGACTCCGCAGAAGTTGAGTCCTGTTCCTTTGAGATGATTCTTTTAATTATTTCAAGGAAACACGTCACTCTGAAGAGTTGAGAATCGGGACGCGTATCGGAGGTCTTCTTCCTTTGAGGTTTACTTTCAGGTGCTCTCTGGGGAATCACAGCAGAGATTCTAAGATGCTCTTTTTTACAAGGGATTGTTTTGGTATGTGGTCTACATTAACGTGTTATTATTAATATTTTATTATCAATTTACAAACAACACTTTGTTGTTTACGTTTGTTATAATTATATTATTGAATTATAAACTTTAATTACACTTTTTAAACTAAAAATAAGAGAGCTTTAAGGTACTTATTTATCAATATAATGAAATCATTTATAGTATGTATTTTTTATTTTCTCTGTTGTTAAATATCATATAATTTCATTCATGTCATGTTTCTAGGGTAATGTACTATTTATGTATCTGATGACATCACAAACCAGTGACGAAACGTTGTTATTGATATCTAGTTTTTAGTTTGAAAAAGGTCGTTAAAGCTAATAATTTAATAATATTATTAACAAAGAGTTTCTTACGAATTTCAATACAGTTCATTACAGAAAATGAGACATTTTTCAAGTAGTGTTCCTGTTTTCAAACAAAATTAAACAAAGGTCTCTATAGTTTTGATCATTAAATTGGGAGATGTGGTTGATTCATAAGTATAAATTAAAGAAAACTGGTTTAAAAAAGGTAAATTATTTTTTCCCTTCAACTTCAATAATGCTCGGAATAAATTTGCCAAAATATTTTTGAGTGAAGATAAACTTTGTATTTTCGCCAAAGAATACTTTGCAGGATTGCAGTCGAAACGTCGTCTCATTAAGCGGCAGACACCCACATGGCAAGATAATGAAGATAAACTTATTATTACTGACACCTTAATAATAATTCTAAATTAGAAAGATGGAGATAAAAAAGAAATTCTTCTACTTTGTAAAACGTAAAAGTTGTTTTTTGGATTGTTATTAATTCAATGAGATGCTGAGTATAATGATCCATTTAAATTTTCAATCCCAGGACTGTTTTTCGGTGAGATTGTTATTTGCGATTTGTTTTGTACTTTATCTTTTAAAATTCAAACAGAATTTTAATCTCGTATTTCGTTACAGTTTGTGTTGTAATATCTTAAATTTTGTAAAAGTGGTGATTTTGTCGCCCTTTTGATATTTTGCCTACGTACAATTCGTGGCAATTTCAGAAGAGGAATGCAACTCTCTATGATTTCACAAACACAACTTTTCAAACTGTGTTCGGGGAATTCATAAGTAAATAATGAATGGAAAAATACGTTACTTTACCATATGACAACATTATAATAAAAAATACAAATTCCAGAAACATGTTTCACCTCACATTTTCTACATTTTCAGTTTTTGGTGATAATTATATTTTTACCGTCCAACATTTTTATCCGATAATTTATGAATAAAACTCGTTATATAATCAATGATCAACAGTAAAATGGTAGATAAAAACAATATGATTATTATATATCCTTGTAAAAAAAATATTCCAAACATGCAAGGACTTCACAAAACTGTTCAGTATTTCTCCTGTTTAAAAACATATTTACAATAATAGCGGACATCCAAAAACTGACATTACCTGCCCCTATTCAATAAACTTACTTTGCATTACATACAATGATTTAACTTTATCAAACCTTTTCTCAGTTATAAACTTGTATAGATAAATATATTATGAAATGTTGTCAAAAAATTAACTTGAATAAACTAAAAATAAGTAAATAGACATCTCCACAAAAAATTGTCAGGATTTTTTCAATGTTTTCCATAATTAGCAAGATGGAGCATAAAAGGGATTGCAAACGAAACAATTCTCCGTCGCGACTCAATAACAACCTTTCCTGGAATACGCTACGCTTTTAAAATTCAGCACGAATCCAGTGAGTCGCGATCCGAGATCCCTCTCCTCTTTAACCAGATATATTCACTCTGGTAATTTGCCACTTTCATCGACATGGGAACGTCAATTCACAATGTACGACTTTCCTCTTTCGACACACTCACCCTAGCAAAACCCTGTTACCATTTAACCAATTTATCAATCAATATACCGTCCATTAGTAGCATTCTCTTTCGCATGGTCTCATGGGGAGGGTGTTCGCCGTTTCCCCTGCACTCATGACGTATTCCGGTGCTCTTGAGACGTCAGTCATGGCAGTATTGTCTTCCAGAGAATCACCGTGGATTAATAGGAAGATTTCAATTTCCTATGGTGCTCCTCTCGTGGCTCAGGTAGTAGCATTCTTGCTCTTCACCATGTCATCCCGGGTTCAATTCCCGGTGGGGCCAGAAAAAAATTGTAGCTTTTCACATTAACGACCCAGTTTATATAGGTGTGACTACTGAAAAGCGAACCCTCCTTCCTCTGCCCACCTTCTGCTAGTATCAATAATTCTAACTATTACTAACCACTTCTACTAACCCCTCCACGTAGGTCAAACTGTTGGTAAACCCTGCTCACCGACCCACCAACTAACTCCTACCTTCTATCGCTCCATGTAGATAAGCTTCTATAGTACGCTACATTTCCCATTTCCAAATACTACAACGAAAAAGATCCCCATGGTCTTGGAGAAATTTTACTTCCTGCTGAAGACACACTTAGGCCTACTCAGCCCGTTGACAAATATGTTCCAGTCCTACTACCACGACTCTCAAAGTGACCGAAATGTAATAATGACCTGAACTTCACCTTTTTGTACTCATATTTCATTGATGAGTATCCTTACCCAAAATATTTTGAACCGATTTTATTCGCACCTGAATTTAATTGATATCTTCAGTCGTGACCAAGAAATTGCTAAATTGTTCTCTCCATAAACGTTGGGGTCCATGGAGAGACAGACATGTATCTACCTGAGTGGGAGGAATACCTGTAGAAGGAATACTGTTGGATACCTGAGTAGGAGGAGGAATAAATGTAGTTTACATATTGTGCTTCCATGAGTATTGTAGACAGCGCAGGTGTTTAGAAATGTTTCATGATACATTTTCAATTCTTCACTGCGCAATTAAAAAACAGAAAAAAATTGGATTGAAGATAGGAACTTAAAATTTTGAAGGATTTTTTCTTTTGTACCGTTAAATTTCAAAGTAGGACTTTTTGAATTTCGAATTTTAATTAGATGTTTCATGTGAAAAGTAGATTTAGAATTTTCACTATATCTCACGAACTAATGAAGAAATTTTCACGGTGTTTGTATATAAACGTGTTTTTAGTCTAATCTAAGTTATAACAAAGAATATATAACAAAAACTCGCGCTTATAGTAGGGCTGGGTCAACCTGCTAGTAATTATACATTATACATACCTTAGATTATAAAATTGTTTAAAAATTTTAATCTTTATTGCCTATGAATATTTATTTCAGAGCACTATTTTCTTTCTATATGTATATCATTGGCATTTGAGAAATGATCATTTACATGATGCAGCTCAATTTTCAAAATAATTTATGGTAATTTCATTCCCATAAGACAACTAGAGAAATTTTCTTCCAATATATTTTTGATTTTTGATAGACATTATTTATGATGAAACAATATTTAAGGAATGTTCTTAATTCTTTTCCATTTTTATTATACCATTTTGTATTATATTTAGTTGATACATTGCATGATTGAGCTTTTTATTTGAGATTTTTATCTTAAAACTAGTGCACAATTTGTATTATCTCAATATACTTTTCAATGAAAAAATCTTTGATGTCCTATGACGTTTCCCACCTCCCACAAACGCCGGCAAACAGTAGATGACAGGGACGTCGCGTGCTCCTCACTGTCAGAGTGGGAAGAGACAGTAGCGAAAAACTGCACCAGAGCGCTCTTACACTCCAAAAATAGCAGCAACAAAGGAAGTCGGACGTGCGTTTAAACTTTCACGACAAATCGATACCGTGGCGGGTAGCACTGGGCGTATCCCTCGACGGGACATCTGCGTTCTGGAGGGTCTGTGGTTATAAGTGGAATGGGAAAATTCATTTATTTTTTAAATATTTTGTCCGCTATCCGCGGCGAATTTTTGCCTTTTGTTTAGTTTAAATGGGTCGTATTGGGGTGCTGCTGTGTGGTACTTAGTGTAATTAAATAAAATGTGTTCGGCGAAGAATTGTTTCTATTTTTTTGGCATGAGAGTTCCGTTGTATCCGAAGCATTCTTCTCATGTTGAACGAGTTCAAAGAGTTTAATTTTATAATGAATTCCGCCATTTTACGAGCGTTTTTTCTAACTTCATACGGGATCTAATTTCAGAGTAAAAGATCTTTAAAAAATATACAATGTAGAAAATTATTTAAAATATAAATTTATTATATATTATTATTACTTAATAGGTTAAATGATGTACACATTTTTTATCTGTTTCCGTCCGTTTTTATCGTTTCATACTGACACACACATTTATGTATTTAAGTGCATAGGGTTCTTTACCTTCACTGTCGTTTAATAGTTTCTTGATAGAAAATTCTTTAGAACATAATAAACAATTTGTTTTCTAAGCTTATTTCTTCGTAACAGTACATATCAATGCACATCAATAAATACCATTATGTAATGATTTTCATAGTTCTATTTTATTTTTTAACAGTTAAATTTTACTGCAGGAGGTGTTGAAATCACGGTTTCTATATATTTTTTCAGTTAAAATCGAAGAGATGCAGATCAATTTCGCAAAATAAATTCACATTTGCGCATGTTCCTGTATATACAGAAATAGAAACGCGGGGTGAGGTCGTAGCAATGAGGTAAAATAAGTAAATGTCCAGGAATATACAGGAAAAGTTAAAAGTTATTTTGCTCCAGGTTATAAATTAATGACTTTTTACAAACACGGAATCTCCTTTTTAGTGTTGGATGTATCTACTATCAAGGAAGCGATTCTATTTCTCGTTACAGAGACAATTCGATCCCATTCAACTCAGTAGGTGCTCAGTGAAAATGACGACTCATTACAGCTGTGAGCAAAAGCCATCACGAAGCATTGTGATACAGATATTGTCGCCTCATTATCTTGCTCCAATTCAATATTTGCCTTAGGGTACACTGTGATGAATGAACGAACCAGGTTAGTATTGATAACGTTTGCCGTGGCATCGAGACACGAATCATGTGAACCAACATACTATCGGAAAACGTTTCCTCATTAGTATTCAGTGCTCTCTCACTTGTATAATCTACGTCATACTCAATGCGTCCGTGAAAAGCGATCTCTGTAGAGTTGAGTAAAAGAAAATGTATCTAGTGCGATCTGGGTGTCTCATGGATTCTATCTTGAATCCTTTCTTACTGTACCGTGCTCTCGCTTTCCTCACATGACGTTGAATCACAGCTACATCAATTCCAATCATCTCAAGCTTCAAATAAAATCGATACTAGCCTATTCATTAAGTGCTCAAAACCTGCTATGTACTTACACATGAATGAAACAATGGTAATAACAAGCTAGCTTCATCCTCACTCCAGAAAAGATGAGTAGGTTGCAGGTTCGAGTCCTGGTCTATTGCCAAATTCAGGACTGGAGTTATTACAAAAGTAGCTAACATTATCAACTCCAACTCATCTTATTTTTCTAGTGCTTGTCGTTTAAGTAGAAAAATATTTAACCAAAAAATAACATAGTACAAATAAAATACAGATGACCTAAAGTGCAAAACGAAATCGTCAAGCACATGATAATGTCACATCAGATTTGACTCGGTCGTTTTCTAGGCAGATAAATGATGTAAATTTCTAACGTCCAATATATAATGCTTCAGTAACTCTTTGTTAATGGGGTGCATTACCATCTAAAAGGGAAATAGGAATAAAATGTTGGAAAACATATACTAAATTAGCTTTGGTTAATATAAGTAAAGACCGAAACGTGCAATAGAAATTTGTACAACCTTCTCTTAAAAATAGTTCAATGATTTTTTAAAGTATGAACTATTTCATAACTATTTATAACAATATTCCTGTTCTATAGAAGAATAATTGAAACGTTAATAAGGACGCTGCTCTTATGGTTGTTTCACAACATCTGGAGGATTTACTTGAGTTCGTAAATCAGACAAGTTAGTACTTCATGTTATATTCTATATTTCTTGGTAGCTATACGATTGGTAGTCATTGCTTATGTTCCTGATTTCCACAAAAAATTGATTCATTTTACTCCCGAGAAAAAGAATGTGAATGGATAATTACATAATATCGATGATTGAGGATCCATTCCTCTATATGTATCGTTAGAACGATCTGTGGTGACCGACGATAACTGTTCTTGTGGTGCCGCTTAACAAATTGTTTTAAATCGACGACTGCAAGTGAGGGAACAGCGCCATTCACCATTATCGGAGCCGCTATTCTGACGTGTTCGAATGTGTCGCGTGACTTGGCCAGGGGAACTGCACGTTGTCACGACAACTCACCTCTTGGTCTTTCCCCACTTCCACGTCTTCCGTCAGAAACGTTCTGCTATATGAAGTAGTATACGTCTCAACACTTTTCTTCTTTATTATCAATTCTCTATACAATAACTTTCACCACCAATACAATAAAAGGTTTATTGAATGGAATAAATCTTCACACGAATTACGAAACTCTATCTACAAATAACAGACATTTTGAAACGCTATTTTATTTAGGAATTATCTATATAGTACTTTTACACAATTGTATATATATTGTATTTTTGCACAAAATTCTATTTTCGCAAAAATGCCTTTAACGAAGAAATGCGAAAAAAAAGTCTCAAATTTGAACACTGAGTTCCTGTGCGTCTGACGAAAAACTTATTTATGACCAAATTTGTTGCAAAGTTTGTCAGCAACAACTTTTTCATTCAACTTCTTTTGATATCTTGTATAGTTTTTCAGATATCTACAAAACACAGTTTTGCAGCCCCTTTTGACCCCCCCCCCAGGGGGACCCACTGGAGTGTCCGATTTTCTTTCTCCATTAAAGTGACAACCGAAACCTAACTTTCTGCCATGTTTCGTGTCTGTAGGATTTTGTCTAGTTAAAATCTTTATTTAATGATGTAGTACATATTATTCGCTAATATCTCGGTCACGTAGATTATTATGTTAAAGTTCATCCAGTAATCTTTCCACCGATCCTTCATGGATTTGGATTTAAGAATGATCAAATCTAATTATTTTACATCCATACCATAAATGAATTAAAAGCTATGTAATTGGAAGATGAAATATGAAACCATTAACAAAGAACTGTTATATAATTTTCAACTTTTTCTTTGAAAAACAGGTCTGTCTTCTTAAGTTTATGACTACATTCTCGTATTTTAATAAATCACATAACATTCTTTAAGATGTAAATATTAATATATTTCATTCACAAATGTTTATAAGTAATCATATTGCTTTCCTGAAAGAAAAGTATAGCGCGTACTTGATGTTAATTCAGTACTTTCAAGTCAATTTCTTTTTAGATTTAAGTGAATGTTCTCTTGAAAATCAGCTACTTCTTGCGAAACATAGTGAAGGATTTTAATATATATCCAAACCAGTTAACTCTGAAAAGGTCACGCGGTTGACACTGATGATCTACTTAAAAAGTAAAACTTTAAAGGGGAAAAACACTTTATAATTTTGTTGAATTAATAAGAGTATAAAAAAATTATTGTAGAAATTTTCATACACGTGTTGCTTGTGAAGTAATTTACAACAATTAAAACTACATCCGGTTTTGTCTCTTCCGAATGGGGTCTCAGAGGTCGCTTGGATGACGTATATCCTCCATTTTTAAAGTAGCAATATAAATGAATAATTTTTTAAAATAGTTGACATATATGACCACTTAAGTAACTCATTTCTATCTATAAATTCAATTTACATACTTGAGTCGTTCATATAATATATTTTGCTACAATATTAAAGTACTTACAGAATAGAACGAGTGGATGACGCGTTCATCCAACATTCTTTGTCGCATAATTCCAAGAAAACCGCTCGGGATAGATGCTAGAAATCTATTTCGGTTAAGCAATACATATCTAAGTTTATTATACTGATCTAACGCTGTGTTTCCAAGACAACAAGAGAAAAGAAAGATGATTACTTTGCACGGATGACTATTGTCATTCACGCGACCACTTCAGATTTGAAGTACATTGACCTAATTCAGAAATAAATTGCCTCCCTTCTATTATATATTAACATTCCCAATATGTATTAATATGTCAAATTATCCTAGAACATAGAGGAGTAGTTTTAAAATCCATTAGTAAAAAAAATTGAAACCTCCGTCACCTGAAAACAAGCTGACAACACAAACGGTGGGAGGCATCAATAATGAAGGATTACAATGTGATTGTTTCACAATATCAGGCAATTATTTAAAAATAATTATGAAAATAAAATAAAATAAAATTAGTATTATGCTGAATCTCAGTGAACATTTTGAAAACTGTCTTCATTTTCCTAGTTTTCACAATGAGCACGATTTATTATATTTTTATAAAAGCGGCATATGTAGAGTTACGTGAGTTAATTCACGTTTACTTTCTTCTATGATAAATTTAAAAATTTGTGCCTGCAGTGGGTTGCGATATAAATACGTCTAACCTATCTGGTAAGTTTTATGCATGGTTGCAATAATATACACTTTCTTGCTGTTACATTGTCAAAATACCCCTTTTTATGGACACAAATGTGTAGGAATTTTGTATATCAATATAATTTATTTTGAACTTAGTGTTTATAATATATTATTTTTTTAGTATATGCAACAATAATGTTGACCGTAGAGATCAGGTTATCTTTCAGGCATTTAGCTTTTTAATGATCCGTTTACTGAATATGAAAAGTATTTTCAGATATATAAATAATGTTTCAATAACGATTATTTTTTACGAAAAAAATGAAGTCGCTAGACCTCATTAATTAATAAAATGTGCACTAAATACGTAGTTTTTCTTATAACAAAAATCTTTCTTGAATGATGAAATGAACGAGGGTTGTTTAGTGGGCCATAACAGTAGTGTATTTATTGTATCTCTGTATACATATTGCTCTTTCTTTATGACAATGGCATTTCAGTTGTTCAAGTCGATTCAGCTGAAGGTAGGAAAACGGAACTCTTCAAATAATGTATAAAAAGAGTAGGATATAATAGAGGGAAATATATAGAGCAAATAATACTGAACAAGAATTTTTTATTTAAGTTAAAAATTGTAATATTTTATATAATAAATATTTGAAGTGTTAGTTCATTGTATTAATTTATTTTTAAACTATTTCATCAAATTTTGGTTTCTCTCTCTATAGGGATCTCTCTGTAACGATAAAAATGTCCAGTCTCTTGGAAATAGAGAGAGAACTGTATTTATTCTTCATCTTAAACTGTTGCTTAATTTATCACGAATAACTTGTATAACCGATATTTATTCATTTACACGCGTCGAATATCTGCTTTCAACACAAAGTGAGAGAACATCGGTGTATCAAATCCAAATACAAAGAAAGAAGAAGTATTTTTCCCTCGTGAAGATCAACATTTCCTCTTTCCTTCCCTCTAACTTGGTTCATTTCCTCCGCTTTTGAAAGCATCATGTCACAGCCCCGACGAGTCATTTGCTTTGGTCAGTGACTTTGCGCACGCATTAGACCGGTGATGCCGTGTTGGTCCAGAGAGTGTGGCGGTGCAGTCCCTTGTGGTGAAGGTGGCTTTGGAGATGCGGTCGTGGGGGGCCGTGATGCCTCTGACGATCGGGGTGGCCGAGATTGCGAGGAGAGCAAACAGAACAGGGGAGTCGTCACGGACGCACATTACTTTGCGGTGAAGCGAATGGACGGCGCTTACTCTTGAGACGGTTCCCAGCGCCACATTCAGGTCACTAGAGGAGATGAAATGGCGAAGAATAAACGTCGAAGCACGAGCGACGCGGATGTCGGTTGCGACTACGGCGGAAGTGAGTCAAGGAGTTGATTTTTCATGGTTTGCTTTGGTCAGGTCTCCAAAGTGTTTATACGTATCTATTCCACATAATTTGACATAAATACGTGGTATAAATCATTTCTAATAACTTATTATCCAACTGTGATATTTTTCATCTCATTTCGTTCTGACTCTGCCATAAATGTCATTCGGAAAATCTTATTCTAACGCATAGTAGCTACGACAATTCCACCTCGTCGTATACGTAATATACAGAAAGTATTGTAATAGTGAAAAAAAACCAACCGAAAACGAGATTTGGACGGAAATATCCGTTTTCGTGATCCCTGATTCGGAAAACGTAGTTTTTGGCATAATGTTCCTGTGTCTATCCTTCCGTCTGTCCGTCCGTCTGTCTGTCTGTCTGTGCGTAGCGATTCTGAGTAAATGGATGAATCAATTTCATTCGCATTTCGTATTTACGGTAGAATTTACTTTTTGTCGAAGCACGTGCTCTAATTTTTTAACTTCCTTTTGACAATTTTTCGTCAACTCAAGGGTACTTTCAATTTAAAAATGTATATAAAAGAAAATGTACATACATATTTTTTGGTAATAAATGAAATTACACACTATTAATTGTTGAAAAACTATTTAAAATAAACAAGCCTACAAGTACTTTAACCTTTCAATATAAAACCACTCTTTATTTTTTATTCACTTTAAAGTAAGAAAATATGTTATCTTTTTGCAGAAAGTAAGAGAATGAGATAATATAGTACTAGAAAAGTATCTTTTAGGAAACTCGTAGATGCAAGAAGATTTGGTGTTTAAAATGAATTTAAAGTTGTGAATTTGTTTTTAACTTTGTAAAGTGAATTTACTATTTTATTAAACGGAAATCGTTTAGAGAATTAAACGGAAATCGTTAGGAAATTTTATTTACATTGAATAAGAATGATCTATTTCTCAACAGTCTTATAATTGTGCGTCGATTATAAACTGCTTTGTATTTAATTTGTATTGATGTCATCACTCAATATTATTCTCTAACTGTATATTTATAGAATAATATTTTTACAAGAGTTTATGACAGTTCATTCTTTTTACTAAAAAATTAAATGTTAAGTTTAATTTTGTCGTGGTAATGCTCAGGTTTCTCATACTGTGGTTATATGAGTTAGTCTTAATTATGAACTGTCAACCTTCCAGAATATTTTAAATTTTAAATTTCAATTTGATATGTAACTGGTTATTTAATTATCTTCATACAATCCAAGGTATGTTTTAATGTATATTGTTCTTTAAGTAATATATAAATAATAGAAGTTAAAATTGTGAAAATGTTTAAAAACTTTAACATTGTCCTAATTGTGTTTTATGTTATGCCTACTAAGGGTGTCGTTAATGAATTCAGTGTTTAATATGTGTATTAATTAGAAATTATGTAGTATCTGTTATATGTTTTTATTAACCCTGATAAAGAGATCAACACACCTCGAAACGTTGGCAATCTAGTAACCTAATGTAATAAAGGAAGAGCAATCTAGTAACCTATAATTCTGCAGTTGTAATGATTGTATATAATTAAGACATATAGTAGAGCGAAGGAGTTGTTTACTATAAAAATTAATGTATGTGCAAAGGACAGCTTTATTATAAAAATATAGGTTATAATTACATTGACATGCTAACGTTTTACAATACTTCATCGAACCGTTCTTTTTGAACAACTGCAAAATGATCTGATATGAGTGATTTTCATAACATTTATCAATTGTCCGTGAAAATCTATTCAGAAAATGTTTTGATCGAATGTCGGGAAAAATTTGCAGAAATCATTTTGCTATACCAGCGCTGTCCTACTTACCTTAGCCCTCGGACCATTTTCTATTCACTTGCGATCGACCGATTCGCCATTGGATGCGGTTTGACAAAAATGTTGCCCGACGAATAAAATTAAGGGGTCATATTTTTTATTTGTAACTCGTGAATTTGATTCTCGTCAATAAAGTAAAATTATATAAAATATGGGAAAACTAAATATATTATTTCTTTATTTTTTAAAATATTTTTAATATTTAGTATTGTAATAAAAAAATTTCCACGTGTAATTTATGAAGGGATAATTCCGATACAATTTTCTCTGACCGGACATACCATATCGAAAGTTAATTCTGAAAGCATGTATTGACAACACTTAAGTTGTGCCCTCCAGCGTTTCATGAAAATTTGATGTAAAATGAACTATAACTCGTTTGGCAGAACTGACTGAGACTGATGAATAATGAATGTTAGAATGGATGAAACCATCCTCTCTTACATTGAATCAGTAGGCGAGAATTGAAGATATCTCTTACGGAGCATCTTCTTCTACTACTCTTTATATCTCCATATTGACCAGACATGTTCCAATTTCCGGAACACACATTACAAAGCGTTCGGATGTGAAACATATGCCATTCTTGGTTACCTTACGTCGTTCATGAATGTCAGGGCTCCCGAGGTAAGCTCTGCTTGCAGTGTTAATGCGAGGACTAACACCGCATGGTCCACAACACGACCGATTGGAAGGGGAGTACATAGAGACTACATTGTAGTGTATTGGAGGCGGCAAATATCAGGTTGTCCAAACGCAGATAAGTGACATCAAGATGTTTGTTACCGTTGTTTCAGAATTGCAGTGAGGAGATAAATTGCAATTATCTGTCCAAGTTTCACGACGACGATAACTCCTTTCCAATGAATCTAAACGACTTAAACATGAATTACATTTATTCTAAATGTGTCAACATTTGTTTCAATTTCTTGCTTGAATGTTCATCCAATTAAATATATTTTAATACACGTATATTATGTATACTTAAAATAGGGAAAGATAATTGTGTTAATTGTTTGTCANGTATATTATGTATACTTAAAATAGGGAAAGATAATTGTGTTAATTTCTTTTAATATATTTCAAGAATATTTTTTCTCATTTTGATACACGATTGTTTTATAATCAATCAGAATTAGTTGTTTTTTTGGATTTTCAAACATTTTTATTTTCTTTGCAAGTTTACCAGTTTTTTTAGTTCCAATTAAAGTATCATAAAAAATAACTAATGTGTAAAAGAGTGTTAGAATGTTTTAAATAACTAACCATTCTAATAAAGAAAAAATAATAATTTCTAACAAAATTGTAATATAGTTTTGTTTATGTTTTAGTTAAAAACAAAACTTTCCGTTCTGAAAACTTGAGGATGTATACCAACATTTTCTCTCTAGTATGTTAATAGAGAGGGAAAACGATTGAAATGAACTTATAAGGACAATAAGAGATTATTGTATTGATTTTTCAGAATGATGGTTGTAAACCTGTTATTGTTATTCCTCAGTCATAACCTTTTTCAGTTTGATCTTCTGTGGACTAAATAATCTCTCTTAAATTGTTCTCTAAAGAAATATGAAACTGATATTGACTCCTTCGCTCAAAAATTTAATTTTGATCTTTACATCTCGAGAGATTTGAGAATGTTAAATATTTTGTATGCGATATCTTTTGTTACATTTTATTTTGTAATTAAGCGATGCATAACAAACGCAATGGAGAGAAAATTGAGGTATTTGTTAGATTCATTAACTTCAGAAACTATTTTTCCCAGAAATTTAAGTGGAGAAGAACATAATTGACATAATATTTAGTGATATGGTAAAAATTAAATTGTTTTTCACATAAAATGAATGTAAAGGTAATACAACTGCTATGTCGTAATAATTTAATGTATAATTGCCCCATAAAATATTTAAAAATACTATAACATGTAATAATACCAAATATGTAATTATATAAAATTAATTTTTGCTACATGTAACAAAAATAGACAAGCTTCATTTTATTGACATAATCAGGGAAACTGTTCTCGAAATTCTTTTCAACATATGTTTGCTTCGATAGTAATGGTGTCTATGGTTTTGTACGGACGTATTATGAAAGTAATATCTAACATAATGCTTAACATCTATAAAAAACGTGACTCTCTCATTCAATAAATCATTCTTTCTTCTCTTTATTTCCCCAGTAATTGGTTTTCACATAGATTTGAACCAAAGCATTTTGCTTTTGCGGAAACCCCAGAAAGTTCACGACATGACAGTATGAAAACCTTTTTAATCTCTCGAGTAGTATAACGATAAATGTTTCATCTCTACTGGAAAACACACAAGAGCATTGAGATAATGGAGTGGTCTTCTGTGATAATTAGAACATACACAAACTGACATTAGTTCTTTTGTTCTACAAAGCCGTTTTTAATGTCATTGTCTTTGTTTCAGAGCAATACAGATCTCAAACTGTAAAAAATCCCAGTCGTTCCTCCCCAATGAGAGTGTTCATTGTACTTAGAATGAACGTGGAAAGCATCACTATGAACCTATGAATCGAAAAACAATTAACACATATCTTCTGATACGCGATAACCTTTATTAAAACCGTAATCATTATTTCTTTTAATGAGGATATTTCTATTACATTATACGTAAATTAGTGAAGTTGAAGCAGAAACGGTAAATACTCTTCTATTAACTTTATTTTAACTCACAACTTCCGAGTTCGTACTCGTAGAGAAAGATGTTACGAAATGGGTTATGTTATATCGGCAAACGGCCAGGCGAAATTTGCAAAAATTGAAATATTCCAGTCCCGGTTCGTCGTGTCAATTTTCACCTGGTTGTTGACGATGTGTTCACTTTATTCACAAAAAAATATTTTTCGGTACCTGTACCTTCAAAAAAACTTTATGGAAAGTATTTTTCTAGACATGTAAATATTCTATGTGCTTGAAGCATCATTCATTTGTATCAGAAACTATCAAGGGTTCTGCACTGATGTCCGCCACGTGGCCAGAAATGCTTTTTGCGAATAACTACGAGGTGGTGGTGATACTTTATAACAAAGTCGTGTAAAAAAAGTACTCCAAAGAATGAATGAGTTTCAGTATTTATTAGAATAAGCATTCTATGCACTTGGGATAAATCAATTTTTTGGCAGCTTGAAGATAGCTTTTTGACTGTATATAATATGATGTTAGTAAAAAGGAGGATAGTCAATTGGATATTAAAACTTTTAAAAACGAACGTGCATGGTTAAGTTATATGACTAAGGAAGATTATAGTTGTATATATAAAGGTGTTAGATCAAAATTATTTTCATTTTCTTATCAAGCTACAAAGTGGGCAGAGAGAAGTCATTTTAATATAGGGGACTCTTTTGTTTTAAATCATTTAAATTTTTATAGACAATTAGATCATCTAGTTAAATCGAATCGAAGTAATAGATTAAAAAAAGTTTGTGTGTCGAAATATGAAGGAGAATTATTTGGTAAGTGGTTTAATGTAGTTGTAGAATGGTTTAATATTTTTAATTATGGATCAACTAATTTACAATTATATTTATGAAGTTTAACTGGATGTTGTAAGAGTACATGTATTGAAAGAATTTGTTTAGATGTAAAACCAGAGTATGTAATTATACCAGGAGAAGGTAAATTTTTTTATCTGGTTTGAATAACAATTATAACATTATTTTATTTGAAGATTTTAATACAGATAATTATAAATGTGAAATAGATGTTTTAAAAAGATTATTGGAATGTAAGTTATTTAGAGTTAATGTAAAATTTAGTGATGGGTATGTTTTGAAATATGAAGGAATAGTTATTTTTGTATCGAATTATCCTCCATTTCCAGATCCTGCTTTTCAACGTAGACTGAAAATAGTAGAAGTGACAGAAAATTATTTTAAAAATGTTTATGAGACGCTACAGACGTTACTCTACGAGACGGAGACATTACAATGGACGAAAACGTTACTTTCGAAGACACTACAATAGACGTAGGTTTCCTAGGGTAGGTATTTCATCTAGTCTGGGATCTTTACAGTATGTTACTGAAAGTGGTTATGGTAATTTGAGTTTTCGAGGTATGTGAGGAATGGGATCTACAGTTGGATCTGTTTTGAGGACAACTATAGCTGACTATTTGGGTGGAACGGACAAGAAAGGTGTGACATCACATGTGCAACAGTATGACAATGTGTTATCGAGAAGTCTGGAAATAAAATATTTTTATTTTAATCAAGGTGGTGCATTTGTTTATTTAAAAAGCAAACCCAAAACTAAATTTTCATGGTGAAGTTTGTGAAAAGTATCCATGCCAAACAAGTTGTGAAGCAATAAGAGAAAAAAATAGGTATAATGTAAAAGAATTATTATTGAATCAGATGCTATAGATTATGATTCAAGTAGAAAAATTATGTTACATAAATAAATAAATTTATTGTCAAAAAACAGTACAAAGTGCGTCTGACCACGTGGAGAACAATAAACTAATTTACTCTCCGGAAGCAAGCAAGGGACCATCCCATCAATTCCGATCAAGGGCCCTAAGGCAGAGGTGGATTCAAAAAAAAAAAATCAGCAAAAGTTCCTAGATAAGATAAAATGTTAGCTGCGAGTTATAATACTAATAGAATGTCAATATGTGTGTAATTTTACGCAAAAAATTACATGTACAAGTTATAGATTATTCTGAGTATAGTGTTTACAAATCATAAGATTTGAAAAAAAACAACAACTAAATTCACGATTTATTGTTACAATAAATACGCCCCTAGACAAAGCCTAGAGAACCTGTATAGGAAA